>JBBPLC010000200.1:0-44214 GCA_038089535.1 Hemileccinum rubropunctum | reverse complement strand
TTGTAGGGCAAGAGTTAAGGCTATTGATGACCCTGCAAGGGTCAGAGCTGATTTCTTTTAGTTCTCTTGCAATTATAAAGTCTTTCTAAAATGGCCCAACATTGGGACACTTATTTGAGCCACTGTAATTGAAGAAATAGTATGATTGCAGCCAGGGTGACCTGTGACTGGAGAATTGTGGAATAGCAAGGATCAACTTGGTACAAAGGGAAGGAGGCACAAAAACAATGCTGTTTGAATTTCTGAAAAGACATTCTGAAGCATAATATTCATATTCATTGATAGTATCAATGTCCATTCTAGAAGATTCCAGAGATAGTTTAGTTTCAAAGTTTGGAGAAAGAGAGGTAGAAGAGATGGCTTGCATTCCTATGGAACCAAACCCTTTATTGTTTTGTTGAGACTTGTCAAGAGTCTTTTCTTCTTTAAGTGTGGGGTTTTCTATTTTTTAAATAATTAGTTGTGTAATATGGTTGAATTTGGAAACATGGAAAGGAGGATCAGAATGGTTGAACAGAATTACACCTATTTCTTCTCTATAATCAGTGTCAATGACTCCAGCTATGACATTGATTTTATGTTTGAGGGCAAGGCCCAAATGAGGCACAATTCTGCCATAGGTGCCAAAAGGGAGTTGGATCTTGACATGGATGGGTACAAGAGATTGGTCATGGGTGGGAATGTCAAGATTGATTGACAAGTACAGATCAAAGCCTACAGCATCAGGAGAGCCCTTTGAGGGTAAGTGTGCATCTGTGGAGGTTAATTCAACTGGAATAGATAAAGAAGAGGATCAGAGAATAGTAGAAGGAAAAATGGTGATGTTCTTGTTTAATTACAGAGTCCAAGGAAGGATTGGAGCTGCTTGAGCTTTGTTTGGGTGGGCCAGTTGAGGATAGTGTCGACTTTTGTTATTGTCAAACCAGGTAGGAATGAACATGAACCTGGGAGACAAGGAATGTCGACTAAGGGGCTTTTTTATTGACAGGACGAGTCATGAAGAGAGGCAACTGGAGACAAGGGACAAGTAGTGTGGTTAACTACCAGAGACTTCCATAGGGGCTTCCTGAGGTGGACAAAGGATAATCAACCAAGGAATACTCTTGTTGATGGAACTGGTCACAAAGAAGAGTGATAGAGATGAGTCACAATGAAGAGTGACCAGAGACAAAGGGGAACGACGAGTGTCCACTCAAAAGTAGGATGAGTGTCTTAAAGAGGCAATGGATGAGTGAAAGAAACAAAGGTGCTATTCCAGGTAGGTCTAGCTTAGAGAATACATGGTAAAGGTAGCAGCCTATATATACCCTGGGTATCCATGCATGGACCAAGCTGTGTTACAGTGGTAGATCAGAGAAATCTAAATAGAGTAAGTGGAGTGGAAATGATGGCGGTGTAAAGGCATTGTCAGAGAGAAGAACGAGGCTGTCTGATAAGAGATAAGAATGAGTAATCAGGATGACCATCATGAGAGAAGAGTGGAAGTAAGCATGATGGTTATTGTGGGAGAAGGAAGGCAAGAGCATGAGTCACAAGATGACATGTGACAAGAAAAAGAAAGGGAAAAGAGAGAATCATAACATTACCCCTCTACTAAATCTAAAACTCTGGAGAAAGATAATGAGTAAAAGGTATGAGTCAGAAGTTGTGGTAGGAGGCACCAGGGGAACTAGTTATATTGGCATAGACGGTATCATCGTAGGGATTGTTATAGTCATATGGGGAAGGAGCATGAGGGGTAGGGGAGCAGAATCGTTGGTTACGACGACATGGATAGAAGGGCATGACCCAAGAGCAAGGAGGAGGTACAGGATGAGCAGAAGATGAAGAGGAGTGGGAGGAGTTGGAAGGTGAGGAAAATGGAGGAGGAGTTCGATGGTAAAGAGGACACCATTGCTGAGTATGATATGGAGTAGTTATGAGACAAGAAGGACACTGATACCAAGGACAGTCAATTCGCCAATGTCCCAAATGATGGCACTCAAAGCAAGTCTCATTGTAATGAGGGTGAGAGCGAGCAAGGGGGGTGTTGGCAAGTTCTCCATGAATGGTTCCTCTAGTTTGTATCTCATGTGTGAGTTTGGCATGTTAGACGGCGATGAGCTCATCAGGTAGAAGAGGGGAAGAAGATGCAAAGAGGGTTTGATATTCGTCAGCAGTAACAATGGAGGGGGTGATATAAGCGGGATGGGTACAGTTAGGGTGAGTATGATACTGGTTAAGTTCAAATAGGTAATGGTTGATGTCATCGAGGAACTCAGGCATTCCAAGTTAGAAGAGGATGGTGATGAGGTTTCCCTCGAGGTTCTGCTAGATATTATGGACACAGTTTGCTCAATGACCAAAAGTTCCTCCGGAGAGGGTCAGAGGTTACCTAGGCATTGGACCTGGAGAAAAGCTTGGTAGAGGTTCCACAAGAGGGAGCTGATATCGAGGTAGTAGCTGAGGGGTACAGCGATACAAGGGTTCTAGAGAAGGAACACCTGATATTCTAGGGTATGACTGTCAGTGAGGTCTTCGTGGAGATGATGGGCATAGAGAGGAATGTCGACCAAGATAATTGTGGGAGAAATGACTGGAGAATTGGGCAGGGAGATGTGACTCTATTCGGGAGAGGGATGAGTTAAGGATAGCTCAGGGGAAGATTTACATGAAGGAGGGGAAGAAAGCCTTTCGGCTAGAGAAGCAGAAGAATCTAAGGTAGAAGGGGAAAGCAAGGAAGGAGAAGAGATGGAGCCAGAGACAGTTTGTTGGGAGGACATGGTTGTAGAGGTTCAAGTTGGTTTTCAAGGAAAGATGGAGAGATGGAGTTTTTTATAGTTGGCGAGGGTGGACTTTGCATTTTTCAAGTTCCATTCAGGGATCCAGGAATTTTCTTCAGCGGAGTATCCTTTCTATTGGATCAGGAAGGAGTGATGAGATGGAGTTCTGTGGTGGTATAGGATCTTTTCAATTGTATATTCTTCTTCTGCCTGGATAAGATTCAGTGGAGGAGCAGGGAAGTTGGGTCCATGGATTTTGTTCTCATGACAGGGCGATAAAAGGGAAGCATGGAATGTGTGGTGAATTTTCCACGTTTTGGGAAGTTGAAGTTGGTAAACAATAGGAGATAGGACCTTGGTTACAGTAAAGGGTCCTTCTTATTTTGGGGCAAATTTTGGATTGGTGATAGATTGTTTGAGATTGCGGGCTTCTAGCCACACCTTTTCTCTGAGGGTGAAGGAGGTGAAGTTCTTTTGAGTGCAAGAGGCCATTACTTGGTAGGCGAGTTCATGAGCTGCTAATGCTTCATCACAAGTGGCAGAGAGGGCTTTGAGTCAAGACTTAATAGCAGGGAGAGGGAATTCAGAAAGAAAGGAAGGTAGGGCTTAGGGTTCGAAGCCCATCATGAGAAAGAACAGAGATTTGCCAGTAATGGAGTGAGGGCAGTGATTGTGCATGAATTCAGTGTGGGAGATCTTTTTAGACTATGAGGCAGGTTTATCTTCATAGAAGATTCGGAGATAAGTTTCAACTTCCTGGTTTACTCATTCAGTTTCACCATCAGATTGGGGATGGTAGGCGGTGAAGAGGGAGAGGTCATAGTTTAGGGTTTTTCCAAGGGCTTTGGCGAAGACAGAGGTGAATTGAGGACCACGTTCGGAGATAATTTTGTCATAGAGTCTGAAATGGAGGAAGACTTTGTGGAAAAATAGATTGGCAACTCCCTCAGCAGTGATGGATTTCTTGGTAGGGCATAGAATTATAAAGAGTTAAAACTAGCAGAGAGAGGGAGATTGGTAATAAGATCACAGGAGATCTGCTGGAAGGGGTGCAAGGCAAGGGAGCAGATGGGGGAATGGTAGGATGAGTGTTAGCCTTATTTTGCTGGCAAGCAGCACAGCCTTCTATGCATATATTTATGAACACAGGAAGTGAGGCTGGGTCACCAGAATTCTGCAGTAACAAGCTGGTAGGTTTTAAGGAACCTGGGATGTCCTGTAGTTTCGTGGTCATGGCAGTGTTGGACAATGGTACAGTGGAGGAAGGAGTCATTGGATACATAGATATGGTCCTTGTAGATCAGGAGACTCTTGACATGTTTCTAGTCAGAAAGATAGAAGGGATAGAACCATTCATAGATTGGAGGCTCTACAGTACAAGGGGGTTGGAGATAGAGGCTGATTGGACTTTATTAGCCAATGTGGTGTCAATTGTGTAGACAAACAAGGAGGAGGGAAGGAGGGTGACATTGTTGTTGTCAGGGGAGTCAATGGCAGGGAGAAGGTTGGGTTGGTGGGAAAGAGCATCAGGGCTAGCAAGTTGGAAACTAGGAACATGTCACATGTTGAGGTTGAAGTCAGCAAGGTCAAGGAGCCATTGTGCTTGACAGCAGTTCAATGCTTGAGGTTGGTGGAAGTAGGTGAGATTCTTGTGGTCAGTGAAGACCTGGATGGGGAAGGGAGAACCATGGAGGTAATGTTGCCAAGTTTTCAGGGTGCGGATGATAGTGAGGAGTTTGTGATTATAGATGTCATAATTCCTTTCAGCAGGGGAGAACGATTGGGAGAGGTAGGAGCAGGGGTACCAATTGCCATTGGTATCATTCTGGAGAAGGATTCCTCCAGAGGCAAACTTGGAGGCATCAGTAGTGATGGTGAAAGGAGCTGAGAGGTTAGGAAGGTGGAGAACGGGCTTTGAAAGGAACCGGGAGTGGAGGGTGTTCATGGCTTGTTGGCATGCGGGGGTCCAGGACTAAGCACAGTTCTTTTTGGTGAGGTCAATAAGGGGTCAGGCAATCTTAGAGTAGTCAGGGATGAAACGTTGGTAGAAGTTGGCAAAGCCAAGGAAAAAGTGGATATCCTTGACTTTCTGGGGGGTTGGCCATTTAGCAATGCCGTCGAGCTTGACAGGGTCCATGGCAAGTTGACTGGGTTTGACTATCATACCAAGGTATTCGACCTTGGTTGTGGCAAATCTGCATTTTTTGAGTTTGAGATGGAGGTCAAGTTCCATCATTCGTTGGAGGACATGTTTAGTACACTTCTGTTGACACACTAAACACTTGCGATTATCCTAGTTACAATACTACCTCTAAAGGAGCATCTCTTTGGAGTGCAGCACTGGAGAATAAAAATAGTGTGCTTAATTCTCCAGTTACGGACAAATTTTCTTTTGTCTCTAAATCCTCCCCTAACCCTAACCTTACTCTCAGGAATACTTCCCCTGGGGGAGAGTTCGACATTGATACTGATATCTATTTTCAGAAAAATGAAAAATGGCAAAAAACAACCAAAAAACCACTCCTTGACTCTGGCACAGTCCAGACTTTCATAGACAAAAATTGGGTAACATCTCTGGGCATTCCCATGAAAAAACTCTCCCTTCCTCAGTCGATCACTAACACTGATGGGACTTCTTCGTCCCATGATACTATTACAGATTATGTTTCAGTGGTATTCTCATACCAGGGTCACTCTGAAGGAGTTGATGCTTTGGTAACCAACTTGGATACTCACCATATTTATCTAGGCTATGACTGGTTCCAACGCCATACCCCTTTTATTGACTGGGTCAATAAAGAGATCAAGTTCTGCCACTGCACTCACAACTGTGTTACCATCAATGCAGCTGGCTTAATCAATGAGGTTTGGAACCCAGCTGTGCATTCCATCAAGGATGGACTCGCAGAAAAGGTACCCAAGCAGTACCACAAATTCTTGGATGTATTTAGCAAAGAAGAATCCAAACACATACCCATGCACAAGCCATGGGATCATGCAATAGACCTTAAACCAGACTCTGTCCCCAAAAAAGGTCAAGTCATTCCTTTATCCGATGTGGCATTAGAAGAAGTCAGGAACTTCATTACTTTGGAGCAAGAAAAGAGCTATATTCACCCATCAAAATCACCTCAAACCACCCCAGTATTTTTCATTCCAAAGAAAAGAAGTGAGAAATGCCTTGTCATGGACTACTGATATTTAAATGAGAGTACAGTAAAAAACTCATACCCACTACCTCTCATTTCTGCTCTCATTGATCGCCTGAAGGGCGCTGATAAATTCACCTGCCTTGATCTCCACTGGGGATATAACAATGTCTAGATCAAGAAGGGCAATGAATGGAAGGCCGCATTCATAACACCCCTGGGAGCCTACAAACTGGTTGTAATGTATTTGGGGATGACTAACTCTCCTTCCATGTTTCAACAGATGATGAACGACATATTTAACATTATGTATGCTACAGTCATTATCTACCTCAACGACATGTGTATATTCACAAAAAACAAATCTGACAAAGAATATTCCAAGGTCATAAAGGAAATATTGTGCAGGTTGTGCAAAAACGACCTTTACACAAAACCTGAAAAATGCATATTTAATGCCAAAAAAGTTGACTTTTTAGGTATGACCATATCAGCTGATGGTGTTGGCATGCAAAACAATAAAGTCAATGCAATACTCGACTGGCCTACCCCCACGATATTGCCACTGGCATGGTATTATCAGTCCTGGGGGAGGATGGCTCATGGTGCCCTTGTGCCTTTCCCTCACACTCTTTCTTATCTGCTGAATGCAACTACCTGGTCTATGACAAGGAGTTGCTTGCCATCATCTGAAATGGGATGAAACCTTAAACTGGAGCATGGCATCTAATCTAGGCAATGGGTGACTTCTGCGACAGTGTATACTTGGCGGGTGCGGACATTCAACCAGATGTAGACTAAGATGTGGTATTTGAGTACAAGAAAGTTAACAGTTCCCAAGTAAATCATGTACTGGGAACGTGGAATGACGAATAAGCAGTAATGTTACTCAAGAGACGGCAAGGGCAGAGATATGATTGAATCGATGAGTCATTCATGAGCTCAATGATGAAAAGTAAGTGAAGGATACAGGAGTGGTAGACAAGAGAACTGGCCCCAAAGAAGGAGAGGATTCAAGTGAATAGGACTGAGGAGTAGATGATGAAGGGGAAGGGTTTATATATGTAAGTAGGGGGAGTTTAGGGTAGGTCATCTGAGTCCTAAATAGTTAAGGGCTGTTAGAGAAGAAGGGCATGAGGTGAACATGAGGACAGCAAGAAGTCCATGTGGGAAGAAAGAAGCATCCTCATGGGAAAGGAGATGGAGATGAAAGACATGAGGCATGACATCATGGTCTAGGCCTCAGGTCACATGAGGGTTCTCATGGTCACGTGACTTCAAAAATAGAGAGAGAATGTTAAGTATGAAAATGAGGAAAAATGAGAAATGTAGTGTATAGGTCCTGAACTATAACATCATCCATGCCCTCAAAGAATGGCGCCACTATTTAATTGGCAAAACTAACTTCAAGATTTGGACAGATCACAAGAATCTCAAATACTGGAAAAAACTGCAAACACTCTCAGGCCACCAAGCCCACTGGCATGAGCTTTTGCAGGAATTTAATTACATGCTCATTTACAAGCCTGGCATCACGAATGGACATGCCGATGCTCTCTCTTGTTACCCTGACTATGGCAATGCTGTTGATAAACTAAATGAGAACATCACCATATTTCCTCCCACTGTTTTTCATTCTTCCTCATTATTCATTCTGGTCAAATTAACCTCCTCAGATGCATGCTTACCCTTGAAGGGCTCTCCCAATGTGGCAGGCTTTGACCTATATGCATCTGTTGATCTTGACATTCTCACCCATGACCAAAGCCTCATCCCCACCCATGTGAAGATTTAACTTCTCTCCGGTACCTATGGCAGAATTGCACCTTATTTGGGTCTTGCCCTCAAACATAAAATCAATGTCATGGCCAGAGTCATTGATACTGCTTATAGGGGAGAAATTGGTGTAATTCTGTTTAACCAATCTGATTCTCTTCACATTTCTAAATTTGACTGTATGGCCCAACTAATTATCGAAAAAATAGAAAACCCAACACTCAAAGTGTTATGGTCAGTCCAGGTAGGAACAAACGTGAACCTGGGAGACAAGGATTTGTCAACTAAGGGACTTCCTTATCAACAGGATAAGTCACGAAGAGAGGCGACCAAAGACAAGGGACAAGTCATGTGGTTAATGACCAGAGACTTCCAAAGGGGCTTCCTGAGGTCAACAAAAGGTGATCAACCAAGGGAGATCTCTTGTCAATGGGATTGGTTGCAAGGAAGAGCGATGAAGACAAGTCGCTATGAAGAGCAACTGGAGACAAGAGAGAATAATAAGTGCCCACTCAAAAGTAGGACAAGAGACTTAGAGAGGCAATGGACAAGTGAAGAGAAACAAGGTGCTATTCCAGGTAGGTCTAGCTTAGGGAATACATGGTAAAGGTAGCAGCCTATATATACCCTGGGTATCTGTGTACAGACCAAGCTGTGTTGCAGCAGCAGGTCAGAGGAATCTAATTAGGGTAAGTGGAGTGGGAATGACAGCAATGTAAAGATATTGTTAGAGAGAAGAACAAGGCTGTCCGATAAGAGATAAGAATGAGTAATTAGCATGACCATTGTAAGAGAAAAGCGAAAGTAAGCGCAATGGTCGTCATGGGAGAAGGAAGGCGAGAGCATGAGTCACAAGACAAGATGTGAAAAGAAAAGAAAAGAAAAGAGAGAGTTGTAACATTACCCCCCTACTAAATCCAAAACTCTGGAGAAAGATAATGGGTAAAAGATGTGAGTCAGAAGTCATAGTAAGAGGTGCCAGGGGAACCAGTCATATTGACATAGGCGGCATTGTTGTAGGGGTTGTCATAGTCATATGGGGAAGGAGCACGAGGGACGGGGGAGCAGGATCATTGGTTACGACGACATGGATAGAAGGGCATGACCCAGGAGCAAGGAGGAGGTACAGGATGAGCAGAAGATGAAGAGGAGTGGGAGGAGTTGGAAGGTGAGGAAAATGGAGGAGGAGTTCGATGGTAAAGAGGACACCATTGCTGAGTATGATATGGAGTAGTTATGAGACAAGAAGGACACTGATACCAAGGACAGTCAATTCGCCGATGTTTTAAATGATGGCATTCAAAGCAAGGCTTATTGTAGCAAGGGTGGGAGCAAGCATGGGGGGTGTCAGTAAGTTCTCCATGAATGGTTCCTCTAGTCTGTAACTCATGTGCAAGTTCAGCATGTTGAACAGTGACATCTCTTAAACAAGATCCCTGCCAACATAAACGAGGTCAATCCTAACGACCACCCCATCAAACCAGCTCATGAATACTTTTCCAAGCCTATCCTAGCACGTTCCTCTTCCCCTTTTCTTCGTCAACATCTCTCCCTTTTCCCACCTCCAGCCTCTATCCCTGTGTACTGTCAGCACAAGAAATATCATGGTAATCCCTGTAACATTTGCCTTGAGACCACCTGTCTCACCACACTTTCTCATCTCCACCCCAAAGCTTTCCTCCATTGTCCCTTGAAGTTTCTCTAAGCTATGTCATAGCAAGGAGAACAAGTTACACCGCCTATCGATGCAAACATGACATGGGCCGATATCTGGACCACAATGGCCAACATGGCTGCCCTTATGCAAGCATCACTATTACAACAACAACAAATGACACAACAACTCACTGAGGCTGCCACAATAAGGACCTCATCACTCCCTGCCAAGCTCATTGCCAACCCCAGTATTGTAACTGCATCACATTCCGCCCCTGGTAGGTGAAAATTGCAACATGGGTACAGTGCCAAGGAAGTCTTGACGACTGCCAACAAACTGCTGCTGTTCTTCTCCAGATGGTCAGCAAAGCTGAATCCTTCTCTAGGATCACCCTGGAGAAATACCAAAAGAAGTCCACCCTGGAATGGCCTACCTGGGACAAACTCAAAAAGGAAGTTGAGAACCACTTCCGGATCGACGTCCTCAAAGAAGAATTGTATATCTGGCTCACCAACCCTCAGCAAGGCTTGATGCCAATTGAGGTGTTCACACAACAGTTTGAGCTTCTTCAGCAAGATGCGACTTGTTGAGACACGACAACAACGTCCTACAACTCTACAAAGAGCAGATTGATTATAATATCTACTTTCAGTTGTCAACAAGAAGTCCCACCCTCACTGAGTTGCTTGCAACATGGCAAGAGAAGGCAATGGAAATGGGTAAGATGTTTGAGAAAATGTGGTTAGAGAGAAGTAAGCAGCCACAATAACGCCAATTCGAGCCCCACTTCACAGAAGTGGGTATGCAACCAGGCTAAGGAGCCCCAATGGACACATGTGCAGTCCAACCAACCCAGCAGGAGTCAAGGACCTGTTATAATTGCAACAAGGTTGGTCACTTGTTATACACATGTAAAGAACCATGCAAACCTCACAGCTGAACAATCTTTGATCTGGTCACCGGCCATACTCACTATGCTCCTCCCTGCCCTGCTCCTCTCCATGAGATTCCCCTCACCCCAACCACCACCATCACCACAGTCCCCAAGGCTGCACAAGGTTCCAGAAATCCCCTGTGGATGACTGAAGAGGCACAAGCCTATTACCTCAACATGTTCAAGTCCCAGGCTCGCCAGCTCGCCACTGAGGGACTCAAGGGAAAAGGCAAAGCCAAGTAGAGAGAGGTACTTACCTGGCTATGGACCTTACTTCTTCTTCTTCTTCACGTCTTTCCCCTTCTCATAATTGATTCACTGTACTTGGGGAGATGGACAGTCTGTCTGGTGATGTTGACTCACTGAATAATTTTGTTTGTAATAGTTATGATACCAACTCCAAAGGAGTGTCTCTTCGGAGTGTGGCACCAGAGGATAAAAATAGTGTGCTTAATTCTCCAGTTATGAATAGTTATTCTTTTTTATCTGATTCATGTTCTAACCCTAATCTTACCCTCAGGAATATCTTTCCTGCAGGGGAATTCGATATCAATACTGACGTCTATTTTCAGAAAAACCAAAAATGGCAAAAAACATCAGAAAAAGTGCTACTCAACTCTAACGCAGTCCAGACATTTGTAGACAAACAATGGGTAACGTCACTTGGCATTCCCACCAAAAAATTAACCTCTCCTCATTCTATTTCTAACGCTGATGGGATCTCTTCATCCCACGGAACCATCATGGACTACATCTCAGTTGTCTTTTCATACGAAGGTCACTCTGAAGGAGTTGACACCTTGGTAACCAATTTAGCAACTCACCATATGTATTTAGGCTATGACTGGTTTCAGCATTATAATCCCCTAATCAATTTGGTTAACAAAGAAATCAAATTTTGTCACTGTACACATAACTGTGTTACCATCAATGCAGCAGGCCTGGTCAACGAGGTCTAGAACCCCGCTATCTGTTCTATCGAGGAAGACCTTGTGGACAAGGTACCGAAACAGTATCATGAATTCTTAGACATATTCAGCAAAGAAGAATCCAAACACATGCCTGTGTGCAAGCCATGGGACCATGCAATTGATCTAAAACCAGACTTTGTCCTCAAAAAAGGTTGAGTCATTCCTTATCTGATGCTGAACTAGAAGAAGTCAGGAACTTCATTACTTTTGAACAAGAAAAGAGCTATATTTGCCCATCAAAACCTCCTCAAACAGCTCCCATCTTCGTTATTCTGAAGAAAACTGGCGAGAAACACCTTGTCATGGACTATTGTTATTTGAACAAGGATACTATTAAGAATTCTTACTCTCTCCCACTCATTTCAGCACTCAGCGATCGCCTGAAAGGAGCGGACAAATTTACCTTCCTCAATCTTAGGTGGGGATACAACAATGTCTGTATCAAAGAAGGCAACAAATAGAAAGCTGCATTTGTCATGCCCCTAGGGGCTTACGAACTAGTTGAAATGTATTTCAGGATAACTAACTCTCCTTCCACCTTTCAGCCAATGATGAACAACATATTTAACAACATGTACACCACAGTCATTGTCTACCTTGATGACATGTGCATCTTCACCAAAAACAAATCCAATGGAGAACATTCCGAGGTCATAAAGGAAGTATTATGCAGGGTCTGTGAAAACGACCTTTATGCAAAACCAGAAAAATGCATATTTAACACCAAAAAAGTTGACTTTCTAGGAATGACCGTATCAGCCAATAGCGTCAGCATGCAGAACAACAAAGTCGATGCAATACTTGACTGGCCAGCTCCCTTGAAGCTCAAGCAGCTTCAATCATTCCTTGGGCTGTGTAATTATTATCATTGCTTTATTAATGGTTTCGGACAGATTGCCTGCCCCCTCAATGAACTGATAAAGAAAAACATGCCATACACCTGGGGGGAGACACAACAAAAAGCATTTGACATGCTCAAAAAACAGTTTACAACTGCTCCTCTCCTTGTCTTTTCTGACACTTCCAAGGAAATGTGCATCAAGACTGACACTAGCAATATCGCCACTGGCGTGATCTTATCAGTCCTAGGGGAGGATGGCTCTTGGCACCCTTGCACCTTCCTCTCACATTCATTTTCATTGGCAGAACACAACTATCTGGTCTACAACAAGGAGTTGCTTGCTATCATTCATGCCCTCGAAGAGTGGCATCACTATTTAATCAGAAAAGCTAATTTTGAGATTTGGACTGACCACAAAAATCTCGAATACTGGAAAAAACCACAGATGCTCTCGGGCCGTCAAGCCTGCTGGCACAAGCTACTACAAGAATTCAACTATACCCTTATTTACAAACCAGGCACCATGAACAGACATGCCGATGCCCTTTCTCATCAACAAGCTGAATGAGAACATTACAATTTTCCCCTCTACCATTCTCTGTTCCTCTTCCTTATCTATCCCAGTCAATTTGACCTCCACAGATGCTCACTTACCCTTGAAGGGCTCTCCCGACGCTGCAGGTTTCGACCTGTGCTTGTCAATCGATCTTGATATTCCTGCCCACAATCAATACCTCATACCCACCTGTGTCAAGATCCAGCTCCCATCCAGCACCTATGGCAGAATTGCACCTCCTTTGGGCCTCGCCCTCAAGCATAAAATCAATGTCATGGCCAGAGTTATTGACACCAATTATAGGGAAGAAATAGGCATAATTCTGTTCAATCATTCCGATTCCCCATTTTACATGTCTAAATTCGACCACATCGCTCAACTAATTTTGAAAAAATAGAAAACCCTATACTTAAAGAAGAAAAGACTCTAGACAAGTCACAACGAAACGACCAAGGTTTTGGCTCCACCGGAGTCAAGGCAATTTCCTCTATGTCTCTTTCTCCAAAATTTGAAACTAAATTATCTTTTAAATCTGCCAGAATGGACATTGATGCTATCAACAAATATGAATACTATGCCTTGGAAAAACTCTTCAGAAATTTGAACAGCATTGTTTTTGTGCCATCTTTCCTTCACATCAAGGTAATTTCACTATTTCATGATTATCCCGTTGCAGGTCACCCTGGCCACAACCGCACCATCTCTTCTATCAAACACTTCTACTGGTGGCCTGGTGCAGCCAAAGACATTGTCTCATATATAGACCACTGCCAGGTGTGCTCCCTCACGAAGGGTTTGTCAAAGCCACCAGCAGGCAAACTTATGCCTCTCCCTGTTCCTTCTCACCCATGGGAAGATATTTCATTTGATTTTGTCACAGGACTACCCCCTTCAAATGGCTTCAATTCTATAGGGGTAGTTGTCGACTGTTTTTCCAAAGAAATCATTCTTTTTCCCTGCCAAAAAATAACTTCTTTCTTGGACTTAGCAGCTTTATTTAGAGATCATGTATGATGTCTCCATGGACTTCCTAACACCATTCTTTCAGACAGAGGACCACAATTCATCTCGGAGTTTCCCAAGGAACTCTGCAAAGTTCTTGGGATCCAGCAGAAACTCTCTATGGCATATCATCCTCAGATGGATGACCAGATGGAATGGGTCAACTGAGAAGTTATTGCATATCTCCGTGCTTACATCACTAAAAAGCAGGAGACATGGGCCTCATGGCTAAAAATGGCACAGTTCATGCACAACAATACCATTACTACCACCACAGGAACCACCCCTTTTTCTGTTACACAAAACTACTCTCAATGTGTGGGAATGGAGCCCACAATCTCCACTATGACTCCTGGGGGGTTGTTCAGTCAAACTATTGGTTGATCACATGACAAGATCACTTTTACACTCCAAAAAACCCACAATCAGATATTGCACACACAAACATCCAAGCACTTGTCTGCACCTAATTATTCCATTGGAGATCTAGTTTGGCTCTCCATCAAACAACTTTCCCTCCCCTATCCCATGTGTAAACTCACGCAAAAATTCATTGGACCCTACTGAATCTCCGCCGTTCTCTCTAATGCTATTACCCTCATCCTCCTTTCCTTAGTGTCAATTCATCCCACAGTTAATATTTCTCATGTAAAACAATACAAAGCCCCGCTGGACGGTCAGTCTGTATTTAAACCAGATCTGATAGCCATGACTGAGGAGTGTCATGAAGAATACGAAGTTGACCACATTGTCCAGTCATGGCTTTACTACAGGAAATTACAATATCTCATCCACTGGAAGGGATGGGACAAGGTGGATTGCACCTGGGAACCCACTGCTAATTTAAAACACATGTAAGACGCCATCACAGAATTTCATGCTGCTCATCCAAATGCCCCACATCCCATCCGGGGTATCTCCAAACTCAAATTTATGTCTCTTTTCTGTCCTTTTGGTCCCTCCTATATCAAATTCACTGATTCTTGGCTAGACCTTGAATCAGTGAATGAGGGGTAGTGTTATAGTTCAGGACCTATATGCTATGTTTTCACCTTTCCCTTCACTTTTTGTACTTAATATTTTCTGTTTACTTTCAAAAGTCACGTGACCAATGCACATGACCATGAGATCCCTCATGTGACCTGAGGCCCAGCCCATGACCTCATGTCTTTCATCTCCATCTTCCCATTCATATGAGTATGCTTCTTTTCCCACATGGACTTCTCCCTGTCCTTGTGTTCATCTTGTGTTTATCTCATGTCTTCTCTTCTCACACCAGCCCTAAACTATTTAGGACTCAGATGACCTACCCTAAATCATCCCTACTTACATATATAAACCTCCTCCCTTCATTGTCTACTCCTTAGTCCTATTCACTTGAATCCTCTCCACCTGTGGGGTCGGTTCTCTTGTTTACCACTCTTCTTACTTACATCAATCTACTCTCTTTGCCGTCTCCTGTGCAACGTTACTGCATGCTCATCATTCCTTGTCCTCAGTACATGATTTACTTGAGGACTGTTAACTTCCTTGTTCTTGAGTACCACATTCTTGTCCACATCTGGCTCAACATCCACACCCGCCAAGTCCACACTATTGCAGAAGTTGCCCTAGGTGATGTGCTTTAGGTTTTAGTTCCATCCCGTTTCACTCATCAGGTAGGAGAGAGGAAGAAGATGCAGAGAGGGTTTGGTATTTGTTAGCCATGACAATGGAGGAGGCAATGTAAGTGAAATGGGATGAAAGAAACAACTAGAGCATAACACCTAATCTAGACATTGGGCAACTTTAGTGACAGTGTGGATGGTTCGTGTGTATAGGTCTAACCAGATGTGTATGAGGACATGATAGTCAAGGATGAGGAAGTTAATAGTGCCCAGGTAAATCATGTACCGAGCAGACACATGAAATGATGAGTAAGCAGTAATGTTGCTCAAGAGACAGCAAAGGCAAAGATATGATTGAATCAATGAGTCGTTCATGAGCTCAGTGATGAAGAGTAAAGGTAAGGATACAGGAGTGGTAGCCAAGAGAACTAGCCCCAAAGGAGGAGAAGATTCAAGTGAATAGGACTAAGGAAAGTAGACGATGAAGGGAAGCAGGTTTATATAGTGAATAGCAATGGGTTTAGGGTAGGTCGTCTGAGTCCTTAATAGTTAAGGGCCAGTGTGAAAAGAAAACATGAGGTAAACACAAGGGAGACATGAGGATGGCGAGAAGTCCATGTGAGAAGAAAGAAACATCCTCCTGGGAAAAGAGATGGAGATGAAAGACATGAGGTATGATGTCATGCTGACATCATAGGGCTAGGCCTCAGGTCATGTGAGGGCTCTCATGGTCATGTGCACTGGTCATGTGACTTCAACAATGAAAAGAAAATGTTAAGTATGAAAGTAAGAAAAAGTGAAATTGTAGCATATAGGTCCTGAACCATAACACTACCCCCTATTTACCAGATTTGAGATCTAGTCGAGAATCAGTGAATTCAGTATAGGAGGGACTGAAAGGATAAAAGAGGAATGTAAACTTGAGCTCAGAGATACCCCAGATAGGATGTGGGGCATTTGGATGAGCAGCATGAAACTCTGTAATTGTGTCTTGTGTGTGTTTTAGGTTAATGGCAGGTTCCCAAGTGTAATCCACCTTGTCCCATCCCTTCCAGTGGATGAGGTACTGTAATTTTCTGTGATGAAGCTATGACTGGATGATGCGATCGACTTCATATTCTTTGTGATGATCTTTGGTCACAGTAATGGAGTCTGGTTTAAATACGGATTGTCTGTCTAGTGGGGCTTTGTAGGGTTTTACACATGAAATATTAACCATGGGATGAATAGAAATGGAGGAAGGGAGGGCAAGGGTGATGGCATTAGAGAGTACAGTGGTGATACGGTAAGAGCCAATGCATTTTTGTGTAAGTTTATGTGCAGGATAGAGGAGGGATAAATGTTCAGTGGAGAGCCAAATGAGGTCTCCAATAGCATAGTCAGGGGTGAATGAGCACTTGGATGTTTGTGCATGCAACATCCGATCATGGGTTTTCTGTAATGCAGAAGCGACCTCATCATGTGAGCGACCAATAAGTTTACTGAATGACCCCCCAGGAGTCATAGTGGAGTTTGTGGGCTCCATTCCCATGCGCAGAGAGTAGTTTCACATAACCGAAAAAGGGGTGGTGCCCATGGCAGTGGTGAGAGTATTGTTGTGCATGAACTGCGCCATTTTCAACCACGAGGCCCAAGTCTCCTGCTTTTTAGTGATGTAAGCACGGAGATACACAATGACTTCTCTGTTGACCCATTCCGTCTGACCATCTGTCTGTGGATGGTATGCTGTGGAGAGTTTCTGCTGAATGCCATGAACCTTGCAAAGTTCTTTGGTGAACTCCGAGATGAATTGAGGTCCCCTGTCCAAAAGAATAGTGTTAGAAAGTCTGTGGAGACATCATACATGATCTCTAAATAAAGCAGCTAAGTCCAAAGAAGAGGTGGTTTTAAGACAAGAGAATAAAATGATTTCTTTAGAAAAATGATCAATGACTAGCCTAATAGAATCAAAACCATTTGAAAGAGGTAGTCCTGTGACAAAATCAAATGAAATATCTTCCCATGGGTGAGAAGAGACAGGAAGGGGCATGAGTTTGCCTGCCGGTGGCTTTGACAAACCCTTCGTGAGGGAGCACACCTGGCAGTGGTCTATATAAGAAGCAATGTCTTTGGCTGTGCCAGGCCACCAGTAGAAACATTTGATAGAAGAAATGGTACAATTGCAGCCAGGGTGACCAGTGATGAAAGAATTGTGAAATAGTGAGATTAACTTGGTGTGAAGAGAAGGTGGCACAAAAATGATGCCATTCAAATTTCTGAAAAGTTTTTCTGAAGCATAGTACTCATATTCATTGATAGCATCAACGTCCAATCTGGCAGATTCCAAGGATAATTTAGTTTCAAAGTTTGGAGAAAGGGATGTGGAAGAAATGGCTTTGACTTCAGTGGAGCAAAAACCTTTGTCGTTTCATTGTGACTCGTCTAGAGTCTTGTTTTCTGTTAATGTCAGGTTTTCTATTTGTCCTATAATTAGTTGAGCAATGTGGTCGAATTTAGGGACATGAAAAGGTGAATTGGAGTGATTGAACAGAATTATGCCAGTTTCTCCCCTATAATTAGCGCCAATGACTCTGGCCATGACATCAATTTGATGTTTGAGGGCAAGGTCTGCACATGGCACAATTCTGCCATAGGTACTGGAGGGGAGCTGAATCTTGACACAGGTGGGGATGAGGTGTTGGTCATGGGCAGGGACGTCAAGATCCATGGACACATACAGGTCAAAGCCTGCTGTGTCGGGAGAGCCCTTTGAGGGTAATCATGCATCTGTGGATGTTAGCTTGACTAGAACAGAGAGCAAAGAAGAACGGAGAATGGTAGAAGGGAAAACAGTGATGTTTTCATTCAACTTATCAACTGTGTTATAGTTCAGGATCTATATGCTACATTTTCACTTTTTCCTCACTTCTCATACTCAATGTTTCCTTTTCATTTTCAAAGTCACGTGACTAGTGCACATGACCTGAGGTCTAGCCCATGATATCATCATGACATCATGCCTCATGTCTTTCATTTCTGCCTCCTTTCCCATGAGGACACTTCTTCTTTCCCACACAGATTTCTTGCCATCCTCATGTTTACCTTGTGTTTACCTCATGCTCCTTTCTCACACCGGCCCTTAACTATTTAGGACTCAGACAACCTATCCTAAACCCATCACTATTCACTATATAAACCCATCCCTCTCTGTCGTCTACTCTTTCCTTAGTCCTATTCACTTGAATACTCTCCTACCTTAGGGGCCTGTTCACTTGTCTACCACTCTTCTTAATTCCAAACCTTACTTTGCATTTGCTAGCTTCATGCTCGTTATCGCACGCTCCTTGTCATTAAATGTTTTATGCTATACTTGGGAACTGTAAACTTCCTCGTTGCCGACTATCATGTCCTAGCCCACGTGTAGCTAGATACTTGTAACCATACCATCCACACTGTTGCAGAGGTCACACAATGCCTAGATTAGGTGTTGTCCTCCTTTAGTTGTTTTCTCCATTCACTCTGTTTTACTTGAATAGGACTGCCGCAAGGCTGACCCTGTTCATTCCCCCTCACCATCACTGTTATATGTGCTCTTGTGCTCGTGCAGACCACATCACTTTTCAACAGCAGCAAGCTGCTTTAAATCTTTACACCACAACTCACATCATTCATCTTTCACCAGTACCAGAACCCACTCATATCTTGACTCCTAACTTCATCCACTACATAGGCAAACTCCCTCCTACCTTCAACGAGGTTGATCCCAACAATCACTCAATCAAACCACCCCATGAATACTTTCCCGAAGCAATTCCCATTCACGAGTGGACTCCCATTGAACAAAGGCAACATATCCTGTCCCCTTCCCCCACATTCTCTTCACATGCCATCTATCCTGCTCCCAAACCCATTCCAGCTCTATCCTGCCCATGTTGTCAGCATAAACTTTGTCGAAAAGAACTCAAAAACATCCGCCTCAAAACCAACCGCTTCGCTACCTTCTACCGCTTCTGCCCTAAGTCAGTTCTCCACCACCCCCCCCCCCCAAATTCTTGTAAGCCATGTCCCAACAAGGCAAGCAAGCTGCAGCTCCACCTGCCGACCCCAATGTTACATGGGCTGAGATCTGCAATACAATATCCAACATGGCTGCACTTCTCCAAGCGTCACTGCTAACGCAACAGCAGATGACTCAGCAATTTGCCAAGGCAGCAATGGCACGACCTTCATCTCTGCCTACTAAACTTATTGCCAATCCCAGCACCTGGGATGGTAACAGGATCACTTTCTGCCCCTGGTGGATGAAAATCACGACATAGGTACAGTGCCAAGGAGGTCTAGACAACTGACAACAAACAGCCGCTGTCCTTCTCTGGATGGTTGGCAAGGCTAAGTCTTTTGCGAGGATCACCCTTGAAAAATACCAGAAAAAGAATTCCACCCTCAAATGGCTATCCTGGGAGGAACTTAAAAAGGAAGTAGAGGATCACTTCTGAATTGATGTTCTAAAGGAAGAATCCTATATCAGACTGACCAACCTTTGGCAAGGCTTGATGCCGATTGAGGTCTTCACACAACAATTTGAGCTTCTTTGACAGGACACGGACCTGTCAAGACATGACAACAATGTTCTCCATCTCTACAAAGAGTGGATCAATTACAACATCTACTTCCAGTTGTCGACAAGAAGCCCCGCCCTTGCCGACTTGCTTGTCACCTGGCAAGAAAAAGCAGTGGAGATGGGAAAGATGTTTGAAAAGATGCGGTTGGAAAGAAGTAAACAACTGCAACAACAACAATTTGAGCCCCGCTTCATGGAAGTGGGTAACCGGGCTGAGAAGCCCCAATGGACACATGTGCTGTCCAATCGACCAAGCAGGAGTCAAGAACCTGCTACAATTGCAACAAGGTTGGTCATCTCTCATGCGTGTGTAAAGAACCATGCAAACCCCGTGGTCAGCCAATCTTGACCCAGTCATGGGCTGCATGTTGTAGTTTAGGCTACAACACTACCGCTTACCATTACATTCTCTGCATTCTCCTTATCCCGGACTTACGATTTCTACTTTCGAGGTCACGCGACCACTTCCCATGATCACATGACTTGGCCATCTATTATCTTATCTATTGTACCTTAGGGGCACATGCTAGTTCCCATGATCACATGCCTACAGGTCATTCTGGGCTATGCCTAGATCCATGATGTCACTATGACATCATGCCTCACTGCTACCACATTCCTTACATTTAGACCTACCCTAGAGTACACAGCTTGGTCCGTGCACTCTTCTGTAGTAGTATATATAGGGGTAGCGATATGACTGGGTTAGCTAGTCTTATTCATTTGTCTTACCCTTCACCAAATGGGGCCTGAGTACACTTGAGTACCGCTCATCCTTTCCTTTGTCCAGTTTACCACCGTTATAGGGTCCTCGTCGTTATTTATCATTCTAGGCAACACTTGGGCCGTCCTAGCTAGAGGTTAGGCCATCCTCATTGGAGTTGGTTCTTTGCCATTCTACTCCATTACATTGCACTCATTATGCCCCTCCTCACCCTGCTCCTCTTCGCGAGATTCCCCTCGCTCCCATCACTTCCATTGCCATGGTCCCCAAGGCCACTCAAGGTTCCGGAAATCCCTCATGGATGACTGAAGAAGCCCAGGCTTACTACCTGGATATGTTTGAGTTCTGGGCCTGCCAACTTGCTGCCAAAGGACTTAAGGAAAAAGGCAAAGCCAAGTAGTGGGAGATACCTACTTGGCTATAGACCTAAAGTCTTCTTTTTCTTCTTCTCATTTTTTGCCTTCTCATAATCGCTTCGCTGTACTCGGGGATATGGACAGTTTGTCGGCTGACGTTGACACACTGAACAGTTCTGATTGTACTAGTTACAATACTGACTCCGAAGGAGCATCTCTTTGGAGTGCAGCACTGGAGGATAAACATAGTGTGCATAATTCTCCAGTTATGAACCATTTTTCTTTTTTACCTGTTTTACCTTCTAACCCTAACCTTACCCTCAGGAATACCTCTCCTGCCAGGGAATTCGACATTGACACTGACATTTATTTTCAGAAAAACCAAAAATGGCAAAAAACATTGAAAAAAGCACTCCTGGATTCCAGAGCAGTCCAGACCTTCGTAGACAAAAAATGGGTAACATCTTTGGGTATCCCCACCAAAAAAATGATCTCTTCCACACTCTATTACTAATGCACATGAAACTGCATCACTATCAATGCAGCCAGTCTAATTACCAAGGTCTGGAACCCAGCAATCCATTCCATCGAGGAAGGACTAGCTGACAAAGTGCCAACACAATATCACAAATTTCTTGATGTATTTAGCAAGGAAGAATCTAAGTGCATGCCCATACGGAAACCCTGGGATCATGCCATCGACCTCAAACCCAACTTTGTTCCAAAGAAAGGTCATGTCATTTCCCTTTCCAATGCCGAACTAGAAGAAGTCTGGAACTTCATCAATTCAGAACAAGAAAAGGGCTATATTTGCCCATCAAAATCTCCTCAAACCACTCCAGTCTTCTTTATTCCTAAGAAGACTGGCAAGAAACTAGGTGGGATTACAATAATGTTCGCATCAAAGAAGGCAACAAGTGGAAAGCCACATTCATGACACCCCTGGGGGCTTACAAACCAGTCATAATGTATTTTGGGATGACTAACTCTCCTCCCATGTTTCAACAGATGATGAACAACATTTTTAATGACATGCATGCCACGGTTATTGTCTACCTCAATGACATATGTATTTTTACCAAAAAACAAATCTGACATGGAACACTCTGAGATTGTAAGGGAATTGTTGCACAGACTGCGCAAAAATGACCTTTACGCAAAACCCGAAAAATGCATATTTAACACCAAAAAAGGTGACTTTTTAGGCATGACAGTATCAGCTGACAGGGTCAGTATGCAGCACAACAAAGTCGATGCCATACTCAATTGGCCTGCTCCCATGAAACTCAAGCAGCTCCAATCCTTCCTCAGACTCTGTAATTATTATTATCACTTTATTAATGGTTTTGGACAGATCACCTGCCCCCTCAACGATCTTACAAAGAAAAATGTGCCATATACCTGGGGGGAGGCACAACAACATGTGTTTGATATGCTTAAACAACAGTTCACCACCGCTTCCCTCCTCACATTCCCTGACGCCTCAAAAGAAATGCATGTAGAAACTGACACAAGCGATATCGCCACTGGCGCGGTTTTATCAGTCCTGGGGGAGGATAGCTCATGATGCCCTTGCATTTTTCTTTCTCACTCCTTTTCTCCTGTAGAGCGCAACTACCCAGTCTATGACAAGGAGTTGCTCGCAATCATTCGTGCCCTCGAGGAGTGGTGCCATTATCTAATCAGTAAAGCTAACTTTGAGATTTGGATGGATCACAAAAATCTCGAATACTGGAAAAAACCGCAAACACTCTCAGGCCGTCAAGCCTGCTGGCATGAGCTTTTACAAGAATTCAACTATATGCTTATTTACAAGCCAGGCCCCACGAACAGGTGTGCTGACACTCTTTCTCGTCGTCCTGACCATGGCGATGCAGTCAATAAATTAAACGAAAACTTGACCATCTTTCCTTCTACTGTTCTCCACTCTTCCTCTTTGTCTATTCCAGTTGAATTGACATCCACAGATGCCCATTTACCCTCGAAGGGCTCTCCTGATGCTGCAGGCTTTGACCTGTATGCGTCCATGGATCTTGACATCCCTGCCAATGACCAAGCACTCATCTCCACCTGTGTCAAGATTCAACTCCCCTCTGGTACCTACAGCAGAATTGCACCACACTCAGGTCTTACCCTCAAACACAAAATCAATGTCATGGCCAGAGTCATTGACGCCAATTATAGGGGAGAAATTGGTGTAATTCTGTTCAACCATTCTGATTCCCTTTTCCACATCTCTAAATTCAACCGCATTGCACAACTAATTATTGAAAAAATAGAAAATCCCATATTAACAGAAAACAAGACCCTAGACAAGTCACAATGAAACGACAAGGGTTTTGGCTCTACTGGAGTCAAGGCTATCTCTTCCACATCTCTTTCCCCAAACTTTGAAGCTAAACTATCTTTGGAATCTGCCAGATTGGAGGTTGACGCTATCAATGAATACAAATATTATGCATCAGAAAAACTTTTCAGAAATTCAAATGGTATCATTTTTGTGCCACCTTCCCTTCATACTGAGTTGATCTTGCTATTCCACAATTCTCCTGTCGCTGGTCACCCCAGCTACAACCACACCATTTCCTCAATTAAACACTTTTACTGGTGGCCTGGTGCAGCCAAAGATATTGCTACTTATATTGATCACTGCTAGGTGTGCTCCCTCATGAAGGGTTCATCAAAGCTACCAGCAGGCAAACTCATGCCACTTCCCATCCCTTCCCATCCATGGGAAGATATTTCATTTGATTTTGTTACAGGACCGCCCCTTTCAAATGGCTTCAATTCTATCGGGGTAGTTGTTAATTGCTTTTCTAAAGAAATTGTTCTATTTCCTTGTGTAAAAACTACTTCATGTTATAGGATTCGCGATACGTTTACTACAACACTGGATGCTTATTTTATCTTATCAGATAGCATCTCACATGACAACCCCCACAGCTAGGCTTAGGGTTTAGGACCACACCTAGACTGGTCACATGACATGATGTCATCATAGGGCCTAGAGCTATGACCTCATCAGTCTAGGCTATGACATCATCAGTGATGTCATGCCTCACGACTACCTCATGGACACCTCATGTTATCCACATATTCCCCTTCTATACCGGCCCTCACATAGATACAGGAGCCTCCCCTAAACTGACACCTTTCCTCTATATACCAAGCACCCTCCTGTATATTCCTTAGTTCTATTCACTTATTCGTTTTCAGTGAATATACACATGTTGTCAAGGTAGACAATTATCGCGGTGTACATTAAAAATGTTGTTCATCATTTGCTGGAAAGTGGGAGGGGAGTTAGTCATCCCAAAATACATTATGACTGGTTCATAAGCCCCCAGGGGCATTATGAACGCAGCTTTCCATTCGTCGCCTTCTTTGATACAGACATTGTTGTATCCTTATCTAAGATCAAGGCAGGTAAATTTGTCCACACCTTTTAGGCAATTGATGAGTGCTGAAATGAGTGGAAGAGGGTAAGAATCTTTGACAGTGCCCTCATTTAAATAACCATAGTCCATGACAAGGCATTTCTTGCCAGTTTTCTTTGGAATAAAAAATACTGGAGCCGTTTGAGGAGATTTTGATGATCAGATATAGCCTTTTTCTTGTTCTGAATTGATTCATGGACTCATTAAGAGTCTCCCACCAGGCTAGTCCTGCTTGTTTAAGGCTGTACAGGGCACGTTGCAGATGGAGCACTTTATGCTCTTGCCCTGGGACTACAAAACCTTCGGGTTGTTTCATGTAGATTTCCTTGTGTAGCTTTCCATAAAGGTAAGTGCTTCTCACATCGAGTGCTTCTATATGCCAGTTTTCTAAGGCAGCAAGTGCAAGCATAAGCCACACAGTCTCAAACCTTACAACCGGGGAGAAGATTTGGTTGAAGTCGATTCTCTCTGTTTGAGAGAAACCCTTTGTGTTATAGTTCAGGACCTATACGCTACGTTTTCACTTTTCCTTATTTTCGAACTTAACGATTTCCTTCTCTTTTCGAAGTCACATGACCAGCGCACGTGACCTGAGGTCTAGCCCATGATGTCATCATGACATCATACCTCATGTCTTTCATCTCTGTTCCCTTTCCCATGAGGACGCTTCTCTTTTCCCACACGGACTTCTCGCTGTCCTCATGATTCCCTCATGTTCTTTTCTTCTCACACCGGCCCTCAATAGATTAGGACTCAGACGACCTACCCTAAACTCCTCCTACTTACATATATAAACCCTCTTCCTTTGTCGTCTATTCCCCAGTCCTATTCACTTGAATACTCTCCACTTGGGGCCTGTTCATTTGTCTACCGCTCCCACTTTTACTTTTACCTTTCTACTATTGGGACTGTGAACAGCTCTTTAGTCAATCTTATCTCTGCCTTTGCCGTCTCCCACACAACGTTACTGTGCGCTCGTCGTTCCTCGTGCCCAGTCCATGCTGTACTTGGGTACCATAAACTTTCTAGTCGCTGAATACCACGTTCTCGTCCACGTCTGGTTGGACACCCAAAGCCGCACCGTACACACAGTTGCTGAAGTCACTCAACGCCTGAATTAGATGTTGTGCTCATATTGTTGTTTCCATCCCATTTCACTTTGCAACCAAGCGTGCACATTTGCGACCATCTGGTTTTTGATTGAAGACCCATCGGTTTGCAATAACCTTACGCCCCTTTGGGAGGTCAACCAGTTCAAAGACTTTTCGCTTGTGGAGTATGTCTAGCTTGCGTCGACAAGCAGCTTTCCATTCCTCTTGTGCTGCAGCTGGCAGCGTCTGAATGTCCCTATAAGTCCATTCACATAGAGGCTTAGTTTCTGCAGAAACTAGCACATGTGGGGTTGCCTTAGACATTAAAAATGCAGCCAATCCAGCTCCCCCTTCACGACATAATCATTCAACGTCAGCTTCACTGTCAGATTCAGGAGCTGTGGTAGGAGCAGGGAGTGCATTGTGGTCAGGAAGGTTGCCTGGCATTTGTGGTGACTCAAGCTCTGGCCGCCTCTGTCGAGATGGGCCAGGTTCCCTAACTTTGTCTTGCCAGCGCGATTTGCGCTCGATCTTCTTAACCTGCTCAACAGGATGCGTATCTTCCCCATAGACATTGTCAGGCCGGATAGGCACATGTCGCTGTCATTGGGGGCGCAGTGGGGTAGGAGAGATCGCTGGTGGTGCTCCCCTTGATCCTTTCTTAGGTGCACTAGCAGGGGGCAGTGCCGGGCAAGGCAAAGGTGTGCGAGGAGGGACAGAAGGAGGAGTAGGAACTCGCGGAGCGGGTTGACTGGGTTGATAGTCGTTGTCCACAGGGGGCAGCGGCAGCTCTGGTAGAGGCTCACGCTCACCGGTGACAGTAGGCACAGGAGGTGCAGCAGTTTGTGTGCAGTGTGATGCACAACAGGGGAATCGAGATTCATCAAAAATAGCATGTGCAGAGGTGAATAGGACATTGTTGGGGGAACACATGAATAGGAAATTGGAATCATTCCCTGGCATCATACCCAGATACACCATAAGTTCAGACTTAGGGGCCATTTTATTAGCCCGCACATCTTCTGGGATATGCACATAAGCAGCACTTCCAAAAACGTGAAGATGGGCTACGTCCGGCTGCTGCTTGTGTAGCAATTCATAAGGAGTGCACCAGTTATGGCGATGCAGCGGTGTTCTGTTGTAGACGTGGGTTGCATATATAATGCTGAACTCCCACTAACTATCTGGGATGCAGGCATCGTGCCGCATAGCCTCAGATTTGTCCATGACAGTACGCATGAATCTTTCAGCTCGACCGTTTTGTTGAGGAGTATGAGGGGCACTTTGGAAAATACATATCCTCTCCCCCTTGAGCATGTCATCAAAAGCTCTGGACTTGTATTCTCCCCCAGCATCAGACATCCATCCTTGGATTGTCGCTCCAAATTGTGTGGACACCATTTTCAAGAAGTGTCTAGTGGCCGTCAATGCAGCATCTTTTGTGCGCAAAGCAGTGACCCACGCCATGGAGGTATGGTCATCAAAGAAGGTGATGATACATTTGTACTGATGGTATGATTCAATAGGGAAAGACTTTATGTCAGAGTGGATCAACTCAAACGCGCGAGTAGCACGTTGCTCAGTAGGAGGAAAACTCCTGTTGGGAAGTTTACCTTTAGCACAACTGTCACAGATGGAGTCTTCCTTACATCCGGTAGACTTTTAGTGTGCTTCCTGGCATGTCTAATGACTTCTTTCGAGGGATGTCCTAGATGTTTGTGAAGGATATTGTATGTGATAGTTCGCGTCATGTGGGCACATTGTCCTTTCAGTGGTAATGCCTCAATCATGTATAAGCCACAACCAACTCAACCAGGAGTAAATGGGGCAAGAATAGTGCCATCACCATAAGTCACTGTAATCTGGTGATCATCACCATGAACTTTTGCTCCACGAGCAAGTAATTGACCAAGGGAGACAAGGTGAACACCTGAGTTGGGTATTAAGCCAACATTGTGTAAATCCATGATTTGGGAATTCCTATTGGAGTCTTCCCATTGCACAAGTACTCTACCTTGTTCTTCAACGTAGATCATTCCAGAGGCGGTCATGACAGGTATCTGTTCATGACACTTACATGCCTCATACTCAACAAAGTCAGTTTGATCAGGTGTGAAGTGCATTGAAGCACCAGAGTCAAGGATCCAGAACTTCCCAAAAGAATCACACGAGCACTTATTTTTTGAACTGGTAGGAGCAGAGCATGAAGAGCAAACTCTATTCGTGTTAAAAGTAGCTATACAAGGATAACTACAAGCATCCGCTACACTATCTACCACGACAGATGACATGTTATTTACTACTCGAGCAGGTAATGCATCAGAGGAAATCATGTCAGTTCGAATATGAGGTGTGGATGGAATCACTTGCCTGATTATGTGAGGCCATGAGGGATCCTCAAGTCCAGCCACGTCTGCAATCTCCCCATCAACGTCCGAACCGTAGATGTCGACCATGTCATCGCTATCCCAAGAAGGGAGCCATTTGTGGTGACTTTGATGGGTGGATATAGCCCTTTTCTTGTTCGGAGTTGATGAAGTTCCGGACTTCTTCTAATTCGGCATCAGAGAGTGGGATTACCTGACCTTTTTTGGGTACAAAGTCGGGCTTAAGATCAATAGCGTGGTCCCAGGGTTTACGGACAGGCATGCATTTCGATTCTTCTTTGCTGAATACGTCGAGGAACTCATGGTATTGTTTGGGTACTTTGTCTGCGAGTCCTTCTTCAATGGAATGAACGGCTGGGTTCCAGACCTCTTTGATTAATCCTGCTGTGTTGATCGTGACGTAGTTACGTGTGCAGCGACAGAATTTGATTTCTTTATCGACCCAGTCAATTAGCAGATTGTGGCATTGGAACCAGTTGTAACCTAGATAAATTCAACGAGTGCCTAAATTGGTTACCAAGGCATCGACTTCTTCAGAGTGACCTTGGTAGGAGAAAACAACAGAAACATAGTCCATGATTGTTCCATGGGACGAAGAGGTCCCATTGGCGTTAGTGATAGAATGAGGAAGAGATAATTTTTTCATGGGTATACTGAGAGATGTTACCCATTTTTTGTCCATGAAGGTCTGGACTGCTCCAGAGTCTAGAAGTGCTTTTTCCGATGTTTTTTGCCATTTAGTGTTTTTCTGAAAATAAATGTCAGTGTCAATGTCAAATTCCCCAGTGGAAGAGGTATTCCTGAGGGTAAGGTTAGGGTTAGTAGAAGGATTAGGTAAAGAAGAAATTTTGTCCATAACCAGAGAATTAAGCACACTATGTTTATCCTCTGGTGCCATGCTCCGAAGAGACACTCCTTTGGAGTCATTATTGTAACTATTACAAAAAGAATTGTTCGGTAGGTCAACATCGCCCAACAAACCATCCATCTCCCCAAGTACAGCAAAACGATTATGAGAAGGAGAAGAAGAAGAAAACTTAGGGTCCGTTGCCGAGTAGGTACCTCCCACTACTCGGCTTTGCCTTTTCCCTTCAGTCTCTTGGTGGCGAGCTGGCAAGCCCGGGACTCAAACATGTCCAGGTAATAGGCCTGGGCCTCTTTGGTCATCCACAGGGGATTTCCGGATATTTGTGCTGTCTTGGGGACAGCGGCGATTGCAGTGGTTGGAGCGAGCAGTATCTCGCAGAGAGGAGTGGGACAAGGCAGGGCATACCGAGTGCAGCCTGTGACCAGATTGAAGATGGGCTGGCCACGCGGTTTGCGGGGTTCTTTGCAGGCGTGTGATAAGTGTCCAACCTTATTGCAGTTGTAGCAGGTCCTTGATTCCTGCTGGTTGGGTTGAACTGCACGAGTGTCCATGGGGGCGCCTCGGCCCGGTTGCGTACCCACCTTGGTGAAGTGGGGCTTGAATTGACATTGTTGCAGCTGTTTACTTCATTCTAGCCGCATCTTCTCAAACATTTTACCCATCTCAATGGCTTTCTCTTGCCATGTTTCGAGTGAGTCTGCCAGGGCGGGGCTGCGCATTGACAGCTGAAAGTAGATGTTATAGTCCATCCATTCCTTATAGAGACGGAGGACATTATGGTCATGATGCGACAGATCTGCATCCTGTCGCAAAAACTCAAACTGCTGGGTAAATACCTCAATCGGCATCAAGCCCTGCTGAAGGTTGGTAAGCCGAATGTAAGACTTTTCCTTTAGTATGTCAATGCGGAAGTGGTCTTCTACTTCCTTTTTTAGCTCCTCCCATGTTGGCCATTTGAGGGTGGAGTTACTCTTTTGGTATTTTTCGAGGGTGATCCTCACAAAAGATTCAGCCTTGCCCACCATCCAGAGAAGGACGGCAGCGGTTTGTTGATGATCGTCAAGACCACCTTGACATTGAACCCAGGTTGCGATCCTGACCCACCAGGGGTGGAAGGTCACCTGGTTGCCGTCCCATGTGCCAGGGTCAGCGATCAGCTTCGTTGGCAGCAATGAGGAACATGTTGCAGTGGCAGCTGCTGCGAGTTGTTGTGTCATCTGCTGCTGCACAAGCAGAGACGTCTGAAGGAGGGCGGCCATGTTGGCCATCATGTTGCAAATGTTGGCCCATGTGACATTGGGGTTGACAGGCAGGGCAGCTGCTTGTTCAGACATGATTTAAAGAACCTTTGCCGGGCGGCAGAGCATGGATTTGGGGTGGAGGCAATAGAAAACGGCGAAACGTTTGGTTTCCGGGCGAATATTCTTGAGTTCTCGACAGCAAACTTTGTGTTGACAACAGGTGCGGGGTAGAGCTGGTGGTGCGGGGATGGGAGAGACGGTGTGAGAGGAAAAGGAAGGGGAAAGAGAGCGGGGAGTGGGGGTCAGTTCACGAGAAGGGATAGGAGCGGGAAAATATTCTCTGGGTTGTTCAATGGGATGGTCATTGGGGTCGACCTCATCGTAGATTGGTGGGAGTTCGCCTAAGTAGTGGGTGAAGTTAGGGGCAAAAAGACAGGGCGGCTCTGGTGCGGGTGAAATGTGAATAATACGGGTGGTGGCATAGAAGTTGATGGCGGCTTGTTGTTGTTGGAGAGCGAGATGGTCAGCACGAGCACGGGAGCGCATGTAACGACAGAGGTGAGGGGGAACGAACAGGTTCGGCCTTGCGGTAGTCCTATTCAAGTGAAATGGAGTTGAACAGAAGAAACAACTAAAGAAGACCAATACCTAATCTAGGCATTGGGCGACCTCTGCGACGGTGTGGATGGTACGGTTGCAGGTGTCCAACCAGACGTGGACCAAGATGTGATAGTCGGCGACAAGGAAATTAATGGTGCCGAGATACAGCATAAAACATGGAACGATGAGCATGCGATAATGTGCATGAAGCTGGCAAATGCAGAGTAAGAGATTTGAGAGAACAGGAGTGGTAAACAAGTGAACAGGCCCCTAAGTAGGAGAGTATTCAAGTAAATAGGACTGGGGAGTAGACAACGAAGGGAGAAGGTTTATATATGTAAGTATGAGGTGTTTAGGGTAGGTCGTTTGGGTCCTAATCGATTGAGGGCCGGTGTGGGAGAATGAACATGAGGGAACTACAAGGTAACCATGAGGATGGTGAGAAGTCCATGTGAGAAGAAAGAAGCGTCCTCATGGGAAAGGAAATGGAAATGAAAGACATGAGGCATGATGTCATGATGACATCATGGGCTGGTCCTCAGGTCATGTGAGAGATCTCACGGTCACGTGACTTCGAAAAGAATGGGAGGCGTTAAGTCCAAAAGTGAAGAAAAGTGAAAAATGTAGCGTAAAGGTCCTAAACTATAACAATAGGACTAAGGAAAGTAGACAATGAAGGGGAGCGGGTTTATATAGTGAATAGCGATGGGTTTAGGGTAGGTCGTCTGAGTCCTAAATAGTTAAAGGCCAGTGTGAAAAGAAAACATGAGGTGAACACAAGGGAGACATGAGGATGGTGAGAAGTCCGTGTGGGAAGAAAGAAATGTTCTCCTGGGAAAAGACATGGAGATGAAAGACATGAGGTATGATGTCATGTTGACATCATAGGGCTAGGCCTTAGGTCATGTGAGGGCTCTCATGGTCACATGCACTGGTCACATGACTTTGACAATGAAAAGAAAATGTTAAGTATGAAAGTAAGAAAAAGTGAAATCATAGCATATAGATCCTAAACTATAACAGTAAGCAGGATGGGTGTGGTTAGGGTGAGTGTGGTACTGGTTAAGCTTGAATAGGTAATGGTCAATGTCATCAAGGAACTTGGGCATTCCGAGTTAGAAGAGGGTGGTGGTGAGGTTTCCCTCGAGGTTCTGCTGGATATTACAGACAAAGTTTGCCTGATGACCGAAGATTCCTCCAGAGAGGGTCAAGAGATTGCCCAGGTGTTGGACCTGGAGGAAAATGTGGTAGAGGTTCCATAGGGGGGAGCCGATGTCAAGGTAGCAACCAAGGGGAACAGCGATATGAGGGTTCTGAAGAAGGGATGCTTGGTGTTCCAGGGTATAACTGTCAGCAAGGTCTTTGTAAAAATGATGGGTGTAGAGAGGAATGTCAACAGAGATGATGGCAGGAGGGGTAACTGGCGAGTTAGGCAAGAGGGTGTGGTTCCATCTGGGAGAAGGACAAGTCAAGAAAGGTTCAGGGGAAAGGTTACGTGGAGAGGGGGAAGAGAGCCTTTTGGCTAAAGAAGGAAGGGAAGAATCTAGGATAGAAGTAGAAAGTGAAGAAGGGGATAAGACAGAGTTGGAGATGGTTTGTTAGAAGGACATATTGGTAGAGAGTTAAGTTGGGTTGCGAGGGAAGATGGAGGGATGGAGTTTTTTATAGTTAGTTAGGGTGGACTTTGCATTTTTCAAGTCCTGTTCGGGGACCCAGGAATCTTCTTTGGTGGAGTATCCTTTCCATCGGATCAGGAAGAAGTGGCAAGATAGAGTTCTGCAGTGGCATAGGATCTTTTCAATTTTGTATTCTTCTTCTCCTTGGATAAGGTCCAGCAGTAGAGCAGGGAAGTTGGGTCCATGGATTTCATTCTTGTGATAGGGCGATAAGAGGGAAGCATGGAACATGTTGTGGATTTTCCATGTTTTAGAGAGGTGGAGTTGATAGATGATAGGAGATAGGACCTTGGTTACGGTAAAGGGTCCTTCTTGTTTGGAGGCAAACTTCAAGTTGGCAATAGATTATTTAAGATTGTGGGCCTCTAGCCACACCTTATCTCCTAGGGCGAAAGGGGTAAAGTTTTTTCAAGTATGGGAAGCCATAACTTGGCGAGCGAGTTCATGGGCTGCTAATGCTTCATCATGAGTGGCAGAGAGGGCTTTGAGTTGAGATTCAATAGCAGGAAAAGGGGATTCAGGGAGAAAAGAAGGTAGGGCTCGAAGTTTGAAGCCTATTATGAGGAAGAATGGGGATTTGCTGGTAATGGAATGAGGGTGGTGATTGTGGGTGAATTCAGCATGGGAGATCTTTTCAGACCATGAGACAGGGTTATCTCTGCAGAAGATTTGGAGATAAGTTTTGACTTTCTGGTTTACTCGTTCAGTTTTCCCATCAGATTGGGGGTGGTAGGTAGAGGAGAGGGAAAGGTTGTAGTTTAGGATTTTTCTGAGGCCTTTGGCAAAGGCAGAGGCGAACTAAGGACCTCAGTCAGAGATGATTTTGTTGTACAGTCCAAAGCAGAGGAAGACTTTGTGGAAAAATAAGTCAGCAACTCCTTCAGCAGTGATGGATTTCTTGGTGGGGCATAGAATTACCCCCTTAGTAAGCCTGTGGTCGACCACAACCAATAAGGAATTGAAGCCAGCAGAGAGGGGAAAATCAGTGATAAGATCACAGGAAAGCTGCTGGAAGGGGTATGAGGCGAGGAAGCGGATGGGGGAAAGCAGGGGAACAGTGGGGTGAGTATTGGCTTTATTCTGCTGGCAGGTGGCATATCCTTCTACATATTTATGGATGAAGGAAGTGAGGCTGGGTCACCAGAATTCTGCAGCGACAAGCTGGCAGGTTTTAAGGAACCCAGGATGTCCTGCTGTTTCATGGTCATGGCAGTGTTGAACAATGGTACAGCGGAGGGAGGAGTCATTAGGTACATAGATACAGTCCTTGTAGGTCAGGAGACCATTGATGTGCTTCCAGTCAGAGAGGCAGAAGGGATAGAACCATCCATGGACTGGAGACTCTGCAATACGAGTGGGTCAGAGGCAGAGGCCAATTGGACTTTATCAGCCAATGCGGTGTCAATGGCAGGGAGGAGATCAGGTTGGCAGGAGAGGGCATCAGGACCTACAAGCTGGGAACCAGGGACATGTCACATGTTGAGATCAAAGTCAGCGAGATCAAGGAGCCACTGTGCTTGGCGGTGGTTTAGTGCCTGAGGCTGGCGGAAATAGATGAGATTCTTGTGATCAGTGAAAACCTGAACAGGGAAGGGAGAGCCATGGAGATAGTGTCGCCAAGTTTTCAGGGCATGGATGACAGTGAGAAGTTTGTGATCATAGATGTCGTAGTTCCTTTCAGCAGGAGAGAATGACTGGGAGAGATAAGAACAGGGGTGCCAATCACCATTGGTGTCAGTTTGGAGGAGAATGCCTCCAGAAGTGAACTTGGAGGCGTCAGTAGTGATGGCAAAGGGAGCAGAGAGGTTGGGGAGATGGAGGATGAGTTTGGAAAGGAATCAAGAGCAGAGGGTGTCCATGGCTTCTTGGCATGCAGGGGTCCAGAACCAAGTGCAGTTTTTCTTGGTAAGGTCAATGAGGGGGTGGGCAATGTTGGAGTAATTAGGAATAAAGTGACAATAGAAGTTGGCAAAACCAAGGAAGGACTGGATGTCCTTGACTTTCTGGGGAGTTGGCCATTTGGTGATGCCGTCGAGTTTGATGGGGTCCATGGCAAGTTGACCAGGCTTAATGATCATGCCAAGGTATTCTACTTTGGTGGTGGTGAATTTGCATTTCTCAAGTTTAAGATAGAGGTCAAGTTCCATCATTTGTTGAAGGACATGTTTGGTATGTTCTTCGTGGACAGCAGGATTGGGGGAGAAGATGAGGAGGTCATTCATGTAGATGATGAGCCATCCTTCAGCAATCATATCATGGAAGGAGTCATTCATAAAGCATTGGAAAGTGGTGGGGGAGTTGGTGAGTCTAAAAAACATGAGGGTAGGTTCGAAGAGCCCCTTATGGGTGATAAAGGCAGCTTTCCATTGGTATCTGTCCTTGATACAGACATTGTTGTATCCCCATTGTATGTTGAACTTGGTGAAGACCTTGGCGTCTCGGAGTTTATCGATGAGGTTGGAGATAAGAGGAAGGAAATAGGTGTCATGAATGGTGTGTTTGTTTAGATAACGGTAGTCTTGGCAAGGGCAAAGTCTGCCATCCTTCTTTTCAATAAAGAAGAAGGGTGTAGCTTGGGGGGAGTTCGAGGGGTGGATTTTTCCAGCTTTGAAGTTTTCATCTAAGAAGTCCTCAGTGGCTTTGCATTTGTTGGGAAATAGAGGGTATATCTTTCCAACTTTGGGGACAAAGGAGTCCTTAACATTGATTTCATGGTTGTAGAGACAAGAAGAGGGAATATGGTCTGTGGTTTCCTTGGTAAAGACAGAAGCGAACTGGGAATATTCAGGAGGAAGGGTGGTTTTTGGTTTGTTTCATTTGGCTTCCATGGCAAGTTCAGTGGCAGTAGTGAGTTAGGAGATGACAGGAGATCCTTTGGGGATGGAACAAGATTCCCCACAGATGGTTTGAAAAAGGGTGCAGTTTTTAAGAGCATGAGAGAGGAATTGTCCCTCGTCCTCCTGTCTGAGGAAGCCATAGAGATGATAGTCATGTACAAAGGATACATGGATATGTCGATGTGCAGAGAAGTGGGAGTTGTGTCACTCAGTGTCTTTTGCACAGGATATGTAAAAGTTGTTGGATTTGTTGAGGGATTCAGAGAGGGAAAGGGTTTGACTTTTCCAGTCAATAGTGGGATTGGTGGTTTTTAACCAAGGAAGTCCGAGGATGGTGTTGATTCGTCCACAGGCCATGATATAACAGGTGACTTTCTGGAAGATCCCTTTGATGTTGGAGTACAAGGTGCAAGTATGGGTGATGTTCCCATTCTTGTTATATGAGTGATTGGCATTTCTGGCTCAGATGGGAGAGGCAAGCTTCTCAGTGGGGAGACGATGTTTTGCTACAAAGTCTCGGTCAATGCAAGAGATTTTAGTGCTGCTATCAATAAGGGCACTGATGTCAACAGCTTTCTGGGTGTACGAGGGAACAACTAGTTGAATTGGGATTTGCATGGCTTTAGTAGAAGCAGATACAAATATAGGGGCACACAAGAAGAAGGAAGGGGAGACTTGCATCAACTGAGATCCCCTTTCTAAAAATCCATCTGGAAGGAAACTTTTCTGATGGCTACTTCATCATTGTTGTCAATTTTGCACAAGGTGGGGAGGTCAGAGTCTTCTTCAACTCGATAAATCTTTTTTTTAGGGCAGCAATTGGGTGTGGATGGGAAAGAAGGGCAAGAGGTGCTATTGTGGCCAGCACGGTGGCAGTGAAAATAAAGCCCTTTCTTAATGCAGCGTTTTTGCTCCTCAGGAGTGAGTTTAGCGATGCAAACTATGTCGACATCCATGGTGTCAGGATCTTTGGTGGGGGTGTGGGCAGGGGCAGTGAAGGAATGGAAGTGGGAAGAGGGCACCTTGCCTCTTCGAGCAATTTCATCAGCACGATCCCACTGTGTCTGGAAGTGGGTTGTCTTCTTATATCACTCCGAGATTTTGGTTGGAGGGGTATCCATGGAGAGGATGCGATGCATGAGGGAGAGAGAGATTCCCACAGAGAAGTAGTTGATAAGGACATTAGTGTCAGTATTCCTGCAAGGGCAACATGGTTTTGGTAAGAGAAGATATAAGAATTGAGGGATGGTTCATGACGCTTGGTTTTAGCATTAAGAATCATGCATTTCATAGCAAGCCAGGCAATGGCATCATTGACAGTGTTGTGGTATTCAAAAGTCTTTTTGAACTTGAAGATGAAGTTGACAAAGGTTCCAAGGGTTATGGTGGTTCCAGCAATGGCATTTTGTCGGAAAGTGTTTGCCTAGGTGAGGGCAGGGCCTTTGGTCATGTATGAGAGGGCAAAGATGACTTGTTTGGCATTGGTATTGTAGATTTTGTCATTTATGTGGAGATAGAATTGGACAGTGTTAAGCCATTGGACAGTGGTCTTGTAAGAGCCATCAAAGGCTTCAAGGATGCAGACGTGGAGCTCAGTGGTTTTGGTAGAAGACATGATGGGGGAAGGTGGTCTAATAAACAGGGAAGGGGAAATAGGTGAGGGAAGGATAACAGGAGGGGAAATAGGTGGGGGAAGGATAATGGGAGGAATGCGAGATATGGGGAATATAGGGGTGGTGGTGATAGGGGTAGGTGATGGCAAGGTAGGTTGACATGGGATCATTAGACTAGCAGAGAATTGCTGTGAGAGGTCAAGGGATTCACTTTGTTGAGTGATAGAGGGTACAAGGATATCAGGGTCAAGATAGTCTTCTTCAGAGTCAGGTTGCTTGGAAGAGGAAGAGTCATTGAGTGGTTTTGATCAGGGGGCCGATCAATGAGGATCAGAGCACAGTGGTTGCAAAATGGTGAGGGACTATGACAGCGATAGCCTCTTTGATGAGAAGCTAGACCTTTTGTTATGGATGGTCCAGGTAGGAATAAACATGAACCTGGGAGACAAGAATTTGTCAACTAAGTGAAACGGGATGAAACAACTAAGATGAGCACAACACCTAATTTAGGCATTGGGCGACTTCGGCAACGGTGTGAATGGTGCAAGTTCGAACATCAAGCCAGACATGTACGAGGACGTGGTAGTCAAGAACGAGAAAGTTAACAGTGCCCAAGTAAATCATGTACTTGGCACGTGGTACGACAAGTGAGCAGTAACGTTGCTCGGGAGATGGCAAATGCAGAGATACGATTGAACTACTGAGCTGTTCACAGTCTCAATAGTTAAGAGTAAAGGTAAAGGGTAGGAGTGGTACACAAATGAACAGGCCCCAAGTGGAGAGTATTCAAGTGAATAGGACTGAGGAATAGACGACGAAGGGGGAGGGTTTATATATGTAAGTAAGGGAGTTTAGGGTAGGTCGTCTGAGTCCTAATCAATTGAGGGCTGGTGTGAGAAGAAAGGGAAATGAGGAAACCATGAGGACGGGGAGAAGTCCGTGTGGGAAGAAAGAAGCGTCCTCATAGGAAAAGGAACGGAGATGAAAGACATGAGGTGTGATGTCATGATGACATCACAGGCTAGACCTCAGGTCACATGAGAGATCTCACGGTCACGTGCACTGGTCACGTGACTTCGAAAAGAGAAAGAAAACATTAAGTTTGAAAATAAGGAAAAGTGGAAAACATAGCGTATAGGTCCTGAACTATAACACTAAGGGACTTCTTTATCGACGGGATGAGTTGTGAAGAGAGGCGACTGGAGACAAGGGACGAGTCGTGTGGTTAATGACCAGAGACTTCCACAGGGGCTTCCTGAGGTAGACAAAAGGTGATTGACCAAGGGAGATTCCTTGTCAACAAGATTGGCTGCAAGGAAGAGCAACAAAGACGAGTCACTATGAAGAGCAACCAGAGATGAGGGAGAATGATGAGTGTCCACTTAAAAGTAGGATGAGAGACTTAAAGAGACAATGGACGAGTGAAGAGAAACAAGGTGCTATTCCAGGTAGGTCTAACTTAGGATATACATGGTAAAGATATCAGCCTATATATATCCTGGGTATCCATGCACAAACCAAGCTGTGTTGCAGTGGTAGGTCAGAGGAATCTAAATAGGGTAAGTGGAGTGGGAATGACGGTGATGTAAAGGTGTTGTTAGAGAAAAGAACAAGGCTATCTGATAAGAGATAAGAATGAGTAATCAGGATGACCATCATGAGAGAAGAGCAGAAGTAAGCATGATAGTTGTTATGGAAGAAGGAAGGCGAGAGCATGAGTCATGAGACAAGATGTGAAAAGAAAAGATAAGAGAGAGTTGTAACACAAAGAAGAAAAGACTCTAGATGAGTTGCAACACAATGACAAAGGTTTTGGCTCTACTGGAGTCAAAGCTATTTCTTCCACATCTCTCTCTCCAAATTTTGAGACTAAATTATCATTAGAATCTGCTAAGATAGACATTGATGCCATCAATGAATAAGAATATTACACAACAGAAAAACTTTTCAGAAATTCGAACAGCATCATTTTCATGCTCCCTTTTCTTTACACCGAGTTGATCTCACTCTTCCATGATTCTCCAGTCACCAGTCATCCTGGCCATGACCACACCATTTTTTCTATCAAATGCTTTTAGACATTGCTTCATACATAGATCACTCAGGTGTGCTCCCTCACAAAGGGTTCATCAAAGTCACCAGCAGGAAAACTTATGCTGCTCCCCATTCCTTTTCACCCTTGGGAAGATATTTCTTTTGATTTTGTCACAGGGCTACCCTCTTCCAATGGCTTCAATTCTATAGGGGTAGTCGTCGATTGTTTTTCCAAAGAAATCATTCTTTTTCCCTGTCTAAAAACAACCTCTTCTTCTGACTTAGCTGCCTTATTTAGAGACCACATATGGTGTCTCCACAGACTCCCTAACACTATTCTCTCGGATAGAGGACCACAATTCATCTTGGAGTCCACCAAGGAACTGTGCAAAGTACTTGGCATTCAACAGAAACTCTCTATGGCATACCATCCTCAAATGGACAGTCAGATGGAACAGGTCAATTGAGAAGTTATCGCGTATCTCCATGCTTATGTTGCTAAAAAGCAGGAGACCTAGGACTTGTGGCTGAAAATGGCACAATTCGTGCACAATAATACCCTTACCATGGCCATGGGTACCACCCCTTTTTCCATTACATGAAACTACTCTCCATGTATGGGAACAGAGCCCACAATCTCCACTACGACTCCTAGGGAGTCATTTGGTAAAACTATTGGTCATTCACATGAAGAGATTGCTTCTACTTTGCAGAAAACCTGTGATCAGATGTCATATGCACAAATATCCAAGCGCTCTTTGGCCCCTAACTATTCTATCAGCAACCTTGTCTGGCTCTCTACTGAGCACCTTTCTCTCCCCTATTCCACACATAAACTTACACAAAAATTCATTGGCTCCTACCATATCTCTGCTATACTTCCTAATGCCATTACCCTCATCCTTCCCTTATCCGTATCTATCTATCCCACTGTCAACATTTCCCACATTAAACCCTATAAAGCCCCACTGGACAGACAGTCCATATTTAAACCAGATCCAATTACCGTGACTGAAGATCATCATGAAGAATACAGAGTTGACAGCATTGTCCAGTCACAGCTTCATTGCGGGAAATTGTAATATCTCATCCACTAGAAGGGATGGGATGAGGTGGATCACACTCGGGAACCCACTGTTGTAACGGAGTGGAACAGCAAACGAGGCAGCTCCATCCATCTTGCGGGAGGGTTCCTGCTGGCGGGGATGACGAGTGGCATCTAGCCAATAGATAAGGCCAACGAGGAGGAGAAGGGTTCGACGACGGTGCCTTTCATAACGGGATGGCATAACCCAGCAAAGAGTGGAAGGGAGAACCTCCACTGTGTACCTCAGGCAGTTCAGACGTGGGGAACCGGGCAAGATACAAGTGAATAGAACTAAAGAGAAGTACAGGAGGGTCTGCGGTATATATATGTAAGGTATTGGGTTTAGGGTAGGTCTCCTGTACATAAGGGCCGGTGTGGGAATACATACATGCGGATAACATGAGGTGTCCATGAGGTAGTCGCAAGGCATGACATCACTAATGATGTCATAGCCTAGACCGATGAGGTCATAGCTCCAGGCCCTACAATGACGTCATGTCATGTGACCAGTCTAGGTACGGTCCTAGACCCTAAGCCTAGCTGTGGGGGTTGTCACGTGAGATGCTATCCAATAAGATAAGATAAACATCCAAGTGTTATAGTAGTCGTATATCGCGAATCCTATAACAACTGTTAACCTAAAACATGCACAGGATGCAATCTCTGAGTTTCATGCTGCCCACCCCAATGCTCCACAACCTATTCAGAGCATCTCCAAGCTCAAATTGACTTCTCTATTCTGTCCTTTTGGTCCCTCCTATACCGAATTCACCGATTCCCAGCTAGACCTCGAATCTGGTGAATGGGGGGTAGTGTTATAGTTCAGGACCTATATCTACATTTTTCACTTTTCCTTCACTGTTACACTTAACGCATTCTTTTCACTTTCAAAGTTACATGACCAGTGCACATGGCCATGGGACATCTCACATGACCTGAGGCCTAGTCCAAGATGTCATCATGACATCATGCCTTATGTCTTTCATCTCCATCTTTTCATTCACACAAGTACACTTCTTTATTTCCACATGGACTTCTTGCCATACTCATGTTTACCTTGCATTTTCCTCATGTTCCTTATCTATGCCGCCCTAAACCATTTAGGACTCAGATGACCTACCCTAAACCTATTGCTAGTCACTATATAAACCCGCTGTTAGAGTTCAGGACCTATACACTACATTTTCACTTTTCTTTGATTTTGGACTTAATGTTTCCTTTTCATTTTTGAAGTCACGTGACCAGGGCACGTGACCTGAGGCCTAGCCCCATGATGTCATCATGACATCATGCCTCATGTCCTTCATCTCTGTCTCTTTTCTCATGAGAACGCTTCTTTCTTCCCACATGGACTTCTTGCCGTCCTCATGGCTTCCTTGTGTTTACCTCATGTTTCTTTTCTCACACTGGCCCTTAACTATTTAGGACTCAAATGACCTACCCTAAACCCATTGCTAGTCACTATATAAACTTGTCCCTCTCTGTCATCTGCTCTTTTCTTAGTCCTATTTACTTAAATCCTCTCCACCTCTGGGGCCAGTTCTCTTGACTACCACTCCTGTACTCTTTACCTTTACTCTTTATTGTTGAGCTCATGAATGACTCATCAATTCAATTGTACTTCTGCATTTGCCATCTCTCAGGCAATGTTACTGCTCGCTCATCATTCCTTGTGCCCAGTTCATGATATACTTGGGCACCATGAACTTTCTTATACTCAATTACCATGTCCTCATCCATGTCTGGCTTGACATTAGGACTCATCAAATTTATACCATTGCTGAAGTCACCCAATGCCTAGATTAGGTATTGTGCTCAGTTATTTCTTTCATCCTATTTCACTTGAATAGGACTGCCATGAGGCTGACCCTGTTCATTCCCCCTTGCCTTCATCGTTATATGCACTCTCATGCTCGTGCAGATCATCTCGTATTCCAACAACAGCAAGCTGCTCTAAACCTTTATGCTGCCACTCGTATTATTTGTCTTTCGCCTGCACCAGAGCCAGCCCCCATCTACATGCCAAACTTCACACACCTTCTAAACAAGGTCCCTGCTGACAAGAATGAGGTTGACCCTAATGACCACCCTATTGAACCAGCTCGAGAATATTTTCCCAAGCCCATTTCTGCATGTTCCCTATCTTCTTTCCTTCATTGATGTCTCTCCCCTTCCCCACCTCCAGCTCTACCTCCTGCACGTCATCAATGCAGGAAATACCACCAAATCCCATGCAACATCTGACTTGAGACCATGCATTTCGCAGCTCTCTCCCACCTCTGTCCAAAAGCTCTTCTTTGCCGACCATCAAAGTTCTTGTAAGCCATGTCTCAACAAGGCGAGCAAGTTGCTCCACCTGCCAACCCTAATGTCACTTGGGCTGACATTCATGCAACAATGGCCAACATGGCTGCCCTTCTCCAAGCAGCACTGCTAAAGCAACAGCAGATGACCCAGCAATTCACTGAGGCAGCCATGGCACGACTGTCATCTCTGCCTAACAAGCTCATTGCCAATCCTGGCACCTGGGACAGCAACAGGGTCATGTTCTGCCCCTGGTGAGTCAAGATCACAACCTGGGTGCAATGTCAAGAAGGTCTAGATGACTGTCAACAAACCACCACTGTCCTCCTTCGAATGATGGGTAAGGCTGAATCGTTTGCAAGGATCACCCTCGAAAAATACCAAAAGAAGAACTCTGCCTTCAAATGGCCCACTTGGGAGGAGTTAAAAAAGGAAGTAGAGGGTTACTTTTGCATTGACATCCTCAAGGAGGAGTCATACATTCGTCTCACTAACTTTCAGCAAGGCTTGATGCTAATAAAAGGATTCACCCAACAGTTTGAGCTTCTCCAGCAAGATGTGGACTTGTTGCAACACGACCACAACATCCTCCATCTCTATAAGGAGTGGATGGACTACAACATTTATTTCCAATGGTCAACCCAAAGTCCTGCCCTTGCCGACTCGCTCGAAACGTAGCAAGAAAAGGCAATCAAGATGGGTAAAATGTTTGAGAAAATGTGGTTGGAGAGAAGTAGGCAGCCACAGCAATGACAGTTCAAACCCTGCTTCATGGAAGTGGGTATGCAACCAGGCCAAGGAGCCCCAATGGACACGCGTGCTATTCAACTGACCCAGCAGGAAGCAAGAACCTGCTACAATTGTAACAAGGTTGGTCATTTGTCACACACATGCAAGGAACTGTGAAAACCACATGACCAGCCAATCTTCAATCTGGTCACTAGCCACACCCACTACACCCCTCCTCACCCTGCTCCTCTGCGAGAAATTCCCCTCACTCCCACCACCACCATCACTGTGGTCCCCAAGGCTGCCCAAGGTTCCGGAAATCCCTCATGGATGACCAAAGAGGTGCAAGCCTACCATCTCGACATGTTTGAGTCCCGGGCTCATCAGCTTGCCACGGAAGGACTCAAGGGAAAAGGCAAGGCCAAGTAGAGAGAGGTATCTACTCGGCTACAGACCTTCATTCTTCTTCTTTTTCTTCTCACTTTTCTCCTTCTCATAACCGCTTTGCTATACTTGGGAAGATGGACAGTGTGTTGGGTGATGTTGATTCACCAAACAATTCTGTTTGTACTAGTTATGATATCAACTCCAAAGGAGTGTCTCTTCAGAGCATGGCACTGGAGGATAAAAATAGTGTGCTTAATTCTCTGGTTACAAACAATTTTTCTCTTTTATCTAATTCTGGTTCTAACCCTAACCTCACCTCAGGAATACCTTTCCTGCTGGGGAATTTGACATTGATACTGATGTATATTTTCAGAAAAACCAAAAATGGCAAAGAATATTGGAAAAAGTGCTCCTCAATTCTGGAGCAGTCCAAGCATTCTCATGGACAAAAAATGGGTAATGTCCCTGGGCATCCCCACAAAAAAATTATCCCTCCCATGTTCTATTACTAATGCCGATGGGATCTCTTCTAAACCTGTCGCTATTCACTATATAAACCCTTCCTTCCCCGTCGTCTACTCTTTCCTTAGTCCTATTCACTTAAATCCTCTCCTACCTTAGGGGCTGTAACAGAGTGGAACGGCAAGAACCAACTCCAACGAGGGCGGCCTAGCCTCTAGCTAGGATGGCCCGAGTGTCGCCAAGAACAATAAATATGACAAGGACCCTATAACAGTGGTCAACCGGCAAAAGGAAAGGATGAGCGGTACTCAAGTATCCCAGGCCCCACAGTGTGGAGGGTAGAACAAATGAATAAGACTGGCTAACCCAGTCGCATTGCTACCACTATATATACTACTCCAGAAGAGTGCACGGACCAAGCAGTGTACTCTAGGGTAGGTCTAAGAAGTAAGGAATGTGGTAGCCATGAGGCATGATGTCATAGTGACATCATGGATCTAGGCAAGTCTAGGTCGACCTGTAGGCA
>JBBPLC010000199.1:0-44316 GCA_038089535.1 Hemileccinum rubropunctum | reverse complement strand
TGATCCGTAGGAATACTTCCATACTTCCATACTTCCATACTTCCATACTTCCATGCTTCCATACCTCCATTTCCAGGCCTGGAAATAGTCATTAAGATGGCTAAGAATACAAGATAGCTCCAGCCTCTAAGTAGGAGAGAAGATCAAATGAATAGAACTAAAAAAAGAGATAATGAGAGGAAGAGGTTTATAAATGTAAATAGGATGCTTTAGGGTAGGTCATCTGAGTCCTAAATAGTTTAGGGCTGGGTTAGATAAGAAAACAATGAGGAGGACATGAGTACAGCAAGAAGTCCCTGTAGAAAGAAAGAAATGTAATGGAAGAAAGAAAGGGACATGAGATATGATATCATAATGATAGGATAGTGGCTGCGTGATGCCAATGAAACGTCCTACAATGTCTCGCTCTCAAAATTCAACAATACGCATGTGGTCATCAATGCGTCATATCTGCACTGTCCACCGTATTCATTGCCTGAATCCATGTGCCCCTGCCTCAAATCCAGGGACATGATGGAATCCGAGATACACTCAACGAATGGTTCATGTGCACTGCAGACATAGCTCACGCCGCGATCGCTCACCGGAATCCTCGAAGGGCCTGTCAGCTTGTCCACAAAGTCGACTTCCAGATTGCTTCGCGCTACCCAATCACGCCTGTGGCAGCGTTCCTTGCTCCTAGACAAGGGGTTGACGTATACAATGCTCCAAGCCAAGGTAAGATGAACAGATACGTCATTATTTTCACCCGCTCATCCAGCTTGAGGACGTTGTCACCCATTATGGTCTGCACTGGTGGAACAGATGGTGGTATTTAGTGGCATCGCAGTACCTTGGGGCGCACGGGGGTGAGGATGGGTGTGGAAGGTCCACGTCGTGTTCGAGGTACGTCCTATCATGTGCGGGTACAGGTGGGGGACTGCAGAACACACAATCAACTCGGAGCATGACAAGGATGCGGCAGTGCTCGCGAGGTTATGTGTTGATTCGGGATTTGCTTTGATTGCTATCGTGGCAATGATTTGTAGTGTGTATGTCATTCCTACTACCTTTGTGATTGGAATGTCGGGCTATATACTGCTGTAGTTTATGAACAGTGGAGTGATGATGGTTTCGGCTCGTCGTCAATCATAGCATCCGCAGTCTTGTCCCTCACACCCTGCAGAAACTGCACTAAATGCGTCCCCCCAGTTCCCTTCAAAGGCGATCTTTGCTCTAATCCCGCGTCTCCTGCCTCCTGTGCAGCCCTTCTCTCCTCACTCGCCGGACCAATGATATATACCGCGACAATCCGGATATGCGCATCTCTGAACTGTTTGACCGCACGCACTACATTGTTATACGCCTCTACAAGCTTTGGATCACCGATCGCCAGGTTCCGTATAGGTCTCGGGTTCGTAGTCAAGTGATGCAAAAAGTTACGATGATGCCTCGGCATGTAAGTCTGCATGCGGCGAAGTAATGTCCACCGGTCATCGTGAAATGCGCCTTCACCGACACTGCAGTTATCCAAACCGAGAAAAATATCAAGGGCGTGGACGAGTACACTCTGTCCAGCGCTCGGTCCGGATAAGTCCGTCGGTGGTTCTATCTCTGGGTGTTCGTTGAGCTCCTCAAAAATCCATTTTCTATTCATCGGATCGGAATCCTCCCCGCGGAACCAAGGTCGGATGCTGTGATAGAAGAAATGAGGATCACAGCCTTTTCTGACGTCCACCAATATGCATGTCAGCTCATCAACGACGGAGGCAAGCCTATGGAGGTATCCCGTAATCCGTGACACAGCAATCTCATCTCCGACAAGCAATTCGCCCATTGTCATGCGCATGAGCTCGAGCACTTCTACACCCCTGATCTCGATGCGTAATGAGGCTAGGTAAAATTCCTGCTCGTCGTTTGTACCCGTAAAGAGGTCCTGACTGCGGAGATCATCGAGCGCGGGTGGAATTGTCCCTTCTCTGGAAGAATTGAGAGCCCAATTATAGAGAACAGTGTCCGAGTATGTTGCAATAGGTGGGATCTGGAGATGCGCCGCCACCTCGAGGAGAGGGATGGAAATACTAGGCGGGATGCGAATTTCGGCATTAAGGGGGAGTGTGTGAATGTACATGTGCATGACGAAGGCGAGCACATGATGAGCTCGCCGGAGTAATGGCTCGGAGGCCATAAGGTTCTTTGTTGGCAGGATGGGTAACTGGGTGAAAAAGGTTGGTATCCCCACGCAGAGAGTGAGAACGAACACAGAATAGACAAATGAGTAAAAGGGGATAATGATGAATGAAATAGCTCACATTATTGCGCACGCTTCCTCGCCATGAGGCGGAACGTGCAATCTCGTCTTCCGTCAGGCCCGGTTTCACTGCAAGCTGCAGTCTTGTTGCCATAGCTTGTTCGAGGATTTCCTCCCATGGTTCCCATGCGATGGGGAGGCGACTGGTGGGGGGGATCTGGAGGCATAAAGCCAGTTCATGTATCGACATTGAAGTCATGAGCGGCAAGAGTGGTTGTGCCAACGAATCCATCCACTCTACCAACGACGACATCCGGACGAAGCTGATTGGGGAAATGGCCAAAACTCCGGCCCAAGAGATAGTGGACCCGGCATGATTTGGCAGTACGACAACTTTCTGGTCGATGTGCGCACAAAGAGGTGATTGTAGAGAAGCTCTGAAGAGGCGCTGAGCGGCTTATGAAATGGGCACTAATGATCAGCGCTAGTTTTTAAAAAATAATGAAACTAAAAATCGGTCCGCCCGGCCCCGGAGGCTAGTCATCCGATGTGGCTGTGTGCTCCGTTGTGATCTTGCACCGTTGGCATCATCATGCATCATGATACTGCACACGTTGGCGGTTGGTTAAAACAAGACGCAGATTTCAAGGCTGACCTCGGTCAATTAGCAGAGAGAATTATGGTATGTCGTACTTTAATAGTGTGAGCCGACTAAACCTGTCCGTCTGTTGCCCATCGAGAGTGTGCTTTTTGTAGACTACGATCGTACGAGTCGGTACGACTCAGACTAAATACCCTTCCAGTGACGAGCCAAACCGGATCCAGCACTTCACTACCCAACTATCATACTTCAAGTTGGCGTGTTTAGTCACGTATTCCACGAGTAACAGGTTGCGCAAACGTGGTTGCTTTCCTGGCTACGCGAGTCGCATCAGGTATTATGATGATGATCTCACAGGCTTAGAGACTAACTTGAACCTCATGATTTTGAATGTATTCCCAGAGATTTCGACCGAGTAACTCGCTCATTACTAACCGTCTGTTGATTTTGACCCTCGCCCTTCCCGCCAGGCATCTCACCCCGTGGTGCCTCCAATCAAGGGACAGATATACCTTGCACCTCAAAGACACGCTTTGCGGATCAATCAATGACGACATTTTGCACCGCCGCGCTTCGGTCGGCGCCGTTGTGGATCGCTTCTCTCCACGCGACAGCTTTCCATGTGCAGAACCGCACCCGAAATCGCAGCGGACGCTACCACAAGAGAGGCGTCGAAGTAAGGAAATTTGGCAGTACATATAGTCTAACTCACGGTCGAAGCAAACATATATAGCCTCTTCTCCCGTCGCAGGACAATTAGACAAGGCACCCCGATGGCACAGCCTACGAGATTCGAGCGCGTGGCTCTTCACTGTGAATCGGGTCTTGACGGTGATAGATTGAATTTGACACCCGAGCTTCGACGTCGATCGTATTGATGTGCTTCCTATTCTGCATAACCAGGGATGTGATGTGAGTTGCTTGGGAAGTTGATCGGGAATGTCTCACAGACGAGTAACGTTGAGATTAAGGCATTAGCGTAAGACGCTAAGTTTGCTTTGCCGTGCATGCCTCCCTCCGCGTTGCGATCAATAATTGACTAGACGTCGATCCCTTGACGCATTATGACGTTTAACTGTGTCAAAATGAAAAGCAATCATGATGAAGGGACTTCGGTCTATGTTATCTCGCTAGGGAATTCGTCTGCCTCAATGTAAAGCTCACCCCACTGGCACTGCTCGGAGGACACGGATAAAGACTAGTACGATCCGGGGATTCCAGGGGTGCTGGTCGTCGCGCGGTGGATAAGGTTCAATTACACACCAGCAGGTTAACAATAAGACCGACGCCACAACTTTGTGAGAGGGAGATAGGCCTTTCTTGGAAAGTGGATATACAGGGTACCATTCAAATATACCAACTCGAACGATCCGAAACCGGGAGTACAACCTTCTTTGAGGTTTCTTCATTCGGACGGGCGCAAGAGGAAATTTTCACGGAACAGCCATGATATGAAACTGCGGGTTGGCCCATAGATCCGGTATCATATCTCATGATGAAAACAGGTACAGCATCGAACAGCTGGCTAACAATTGGTGAACAATTGGAGTCTGCCGGCAACGTGGGACGTGGGACCGGAGAAAGTGTCCTGGTTCGGTTCATTTCCTTTTTCGTCTAATTGTATCTTCCCTGTTTCTCCCTCCTTTATTGTGTTCTGCTTTCAAGAAGGCCGCGTATTCGTTTGTCTGTGACCTTCTGTAATTGTAGTCCCTCACTACCGACACAAAAAGACTTTGCCGTGTTTTGCTTCAGGCTTCGTTGCAACAAAAAGTTTTCGGGTGGCTTTTTTGTTCTCCACCCGTGGTCTCAGACGCGCTTCTTGACGGGCTGGCCCAAGATGGACACAGGGATCACTCCCTCCAGCTATAAAACACTCGAAACAATGGCAAAGGTCCGACATCAATCTCCTCGAGTCGTTCGCAGCCTAACAACACACCGTCTTATCAAATGGCACCAGCCGCAGCCAACTATTACTCCCCTCCCACCCATGCCCCTTCGAAGCAACGCGGGTACCGCATCTGTGATGCCTGCGGCGCTGTCGAGAACCCATCGGTACAGAAATTCCGCTATTGTGGCGGCTGTGTGAGTCTCCTCTGCGATATGATCGCAAGCCATTTTCTGACCGTGCTCTGTGCAGATGACGACTCAATATTGCGTACGTTGATAATCACGCCGATGAGGCAGCGCCGTACCTGTATTAACATCGCCCCTCATATAGACTCCTGAGTGTCAAAAATCCCATTGGCCTTCTCACAAGGTTATTTGCCACCACACAGCTGCACAAGTATCAGGGGCGAAGCAGTCCATAAGCGCTGCATACCCTGATGAAAATTTGGTCAAGCACCTGCGTAAATTCACCTCTACGCATTCGTCTTTGCTCGGATGGGCAGGATTCCAAGCACTTCAGCTGAAGCGCCTTCCGGCCAACATCCGGCAAAATGCCCTACTTATTGAACTCAGTTATAATCCTCATGCGGAGTCGCTTTACCGGTATGTTGTTTAGTTCCCGTGCCTCGTGTTTTCTAAATTTCTCCTCACACCTTCGGATCTCTCCAGATTCTCGGTGGCAGGGACGCACATCGTGCCCAGGTCATATGTAACCAGCCATGATCCACTAGTTGGCGCAGATATTGATCGGAGAGAGGAGCGATGTCGCCGGAGTGGCGGTATCGGGACGTTGGTCATACTGGTGCAATGCTGTGGTATCAGCCAAGTAATGCCCGTGGAAGTTGACCCACCCAGCAAGATCACCTGGGATTCGAGAGATGACTGGCCAGAAGTCCTTCGTCACTTTGTCGAATCCGGACGAACGGATTTCAAACCGATATCAACGACGGGCAGAGGGTGCGTTTTCTCGTTATCTCCCGGTTCCTTTGCCCACAGCTAATCTACGATGTGAACAGGGTCATGTACGGATAAATCCGACACTGCTTCCTCTGATTATCGCGCGCCTTTCTTTGTCTTCTATCGCGCTCTTCCGGCTGTTACTCCCTTTGATCCAACGTTGATCGTTGGCTTGTGTTATTATTTTTTAATTCGCATCTTTATCGTTTCGGACAACAGCTCTGTACCGCCTACCATCATGCATCTTCACACCCATGCTCTGTAATAGTAAAACAGTTATCAATATACGAAATAGATTCTGGAACATTTATCTGGCTCGCTGACTAATGATCAGTTCCGATTACCCACGTATGCAGTGTGACGAGCTTTCACGATCACAGCAAGCGCAGAGTCTTGTCCAAGAGCTCCCTCTGATGACTACTGCCACACAACGAAGACCGCATACGTCGGCACCCACCGACGGATCTCGTACGATCACGCTTCGAGATGCCCAACCACACCAAGAAGGTGACATTCCTGGACCCTCCTCTGGAGAACCCACGACGGTAGGCGTACTCAAGCTCCGTGGTGCCCAACGGCGCACACGCCAACGCGTCGCTTGGGGCGCAGACGTCGTCGACAATGAAGGATGTGGAAAGAAAAAATCGAAGAGTGCGTATCCTATCAAGCACTTATGTGTGTGTACCCATGATTTATTTATGATCGTGGCGCACGACAGTTTGTTGTATTTACCATAAACCACGACGATTCGACGAGTCGTCGTCCTCCGAGTCTGATTCCCCCTCTGCGTCCGACTCGGACTCGGACCCGGGTAAGGGTGGGGGGCCGCGCTATAATGGTGACCGGGCCCGTCCGATAAGGCGCTGTCGTCATGCATCTTGCGGACATAATGCCACGCGTCGAGAAGGGCAGAGTGGAACTGTACATGAGCGACAGTTGGACTCGGATTCGGACGTGAATGCGTACGAACGGGCGCCAAAACGGAAAAGCTAAGGTGAGTGAAAAAAGTGTGGATTTCGTACTTGCGGCTAAAGACCAATGAAGGGTCGTTCAAGATGTAGTATGCCGTTGGCAATATACCATGCGTTGTAGTTGTTAAGGACTTGGTCGTAGATGACAGGCAAGAATGTAATGCAGCATTGCTGCACTGTACATGGTCCGTTACTTCCCGCTTTCTAAATTGGCTGGCACCTCGAGCGTTAGGCCAAACAGACGAATCTAACTTGCACAGGATTTGATCAATAAATGTCCGAAGATTATGCAATACCCGATTCAAGGCTGTTCCGATGCAAGTGGAATGAATAAACGCTACAAATCAGCAGTCGGAGTAGCTCTATGACACTAACTGTTCGACAACCAAGCGAAACCCGACTGTCATCACTTCAACATTTCTTCCTCCATCCGAGTTTCGAGGTAATACCGATGGACCCCAAACTACGCGCAATGGCCTCCAAGAATGCTATGTCATCAGTCGGTTTCGACTGGTATATGGGGAGATGAGATGACTAGAGGGGGAGGGGTTGATAAATATGTCCTTTGAAGGCGTCACTCCATCGGTCAGTTTCTGGAATACCCTTTTTTGCCTCGACCCCCTTTGAATCTATTATCTAGCGTTCCCAAATATCGATATGCGGGAAGCTCCGTTCGTCGATGATACCCAGAGACAAACGTCCCTGCAGATATACAGCAGTTGTCCTGGGAAAGGCTGAGAACGGAGATGGGAACGAACCTTGATGCGATAACAGACACCCAAATGATGTCCTCCGAGGGATAGCTATATATAAGCAATGCTGTGGTCGCCGTATGCCGGATCTGAAGACTGACGCTAGTGGTTTCCCAGGTTTAGCCAAATGTCTCCATCGCATGGATGTGCGCGGGGGAGATTTCTCGCCGTCGAATCTGAGTCCTATTCGCAAGCATTTATGACGAAACGAAGGAGTACCAAGGATGGACATCGATCAGTCCTAACGGCATCCAGCTCAGCGCACACTGCCGCTTATGCGTCAAGATGACGAGCAGCGGCCTGGGCTATTAAGATCTGATGCACATCCAGAGTGGATTATCGCTTTTGTTCCTTCCGCTGCTTACTGCTAGGCATGACGAGCGGCAGAACCATGTAGCAAGGTTTGTTCGAACCAACCCAGGGTGCTCTAAACACCTCCCGTGTTTACAGGAATTCTCGGCATGTGCTTCTATTTTACCATCAAGATGTCACCCAGTGGGCAACGTAATACCAGATCACACTCTTGATGCAGGCTGTGTCCAATGACACCGCAGGATGGTCTCCGGTATCTTCCTTCCCTTCCAGTGTTGGCTTATATCTACAGCCCCTTCGAGCCTCCATTCATCAGATACCACCTCATTCTTTGCCCGTCTCAGTGTTTCAGCCCATCCGGCAAATCAACTCAACTTCATGGCTTCCACATTGCAGTCCGTTGTCACATCAATTCAGATAAATAACCGCATGTCTCGTATGCTCTTTGATCCTGGTGCTCGCCGTCTATCAGTCTTATTCTTCCTCCTAGTTGCAATTGCCACTGCCATCGGATACGATTACAGTAAGTAACGCGTGTTCTTTATGTTGGACGAACCTAATGAATGTTGTCAGTCCTCACGTTCTCGGATGAGGTATGCCTCGCATTCTCTCATGCTACACAAGCATTTGAGTGATTCACAATTTCTGTAGATAGAATATATTTGGGTCAGCACACATTTCTTGTACTCTTCATAAATTCTGATATGGCTGCAGAACAACCGCTGGACAAGGGTTTCTACGTTATTTGTTCTCGTGTGTATCATAATTGTCTTTCGTTGTGCCTAGCAGAGTTCATCATTGTTGACCTCCAGGCTCGTTACTTTGGCCTGTCTAGTGTTATGTATGTCTATCCCTACTACAGCATAAATCATTTGATCGCTCATCAATCCACTAGAATGATATCCCTCTGTATGTTCCACACTTTTAATTCCGAGTTTGGCGAGCTGACCCAACATGATCAAAGGGGGGACTTCTTTCATACCTGGCCCAGCAAAGGTGATTCCTCATATCACTGATTCAGATACATCATGCTCGAACTACTTTTAGACGTATGTGTTCATCTTCATCGTACACTGATCAACGACATTTCTCGGCATTTGATAACATTTAAACAGTTGTGAGTGCGTTCATTCGATGTTTCCAATGTTCATGCTCAGGGTCACTTTGAAGGCACTTTTCTTTTTCTTTTTCATGGATGGTCAGGTTTAATGTTTACCGGTGCTGCAGATTGTGAGATTTCATTTCACCTCAGTCGAGATTCCTCTTATTCAAGTTGGTCGAGACAGTGGGAATGATCCTCCGTGTATGGGCATTGTACAATCGATCCAGATTCGTCCTTGGAATTCTTCTCGTGCTGTACGCCATCGAAATCATCTCAAATCTAGTTTTGTGCATTTTAGTCAGCAATCAGAATTTGTCCACGGGTATGTGAAACATAGCTCATGTCATGCACGCTAAATAATACAATGTGTTACTCATATAGGGATCACCACTCAAGTACTTGATTTCTCTTTCTGCGCGTCGCAAATTGATTATCCCGTTTTGGCCGAGATCGTAGCTATAGCCCAGATCGCTTTTGGTGCATTGATGTGTCTGCTCGTCCTTCTCCAATTCATCAAGGAGATACTTCAAATGTACGGAGCAACAAAACAAATGCGACTGAACCGCTACGTGAACCTTCTCGTGAGGGAAAGCACAATCTACTTCCTTGCGTATGTCCATGTCTTGTCCATCCATCCATCTCCTTTTCCACAATTACGGTAACAATAACTCTTGTTGAATAGCATCCTGTCCATGTCACTCCTCTCCATACTCTACAACACGGAAGACGTTCCACAGAACGGATGGTGGATACTACTGGGTGTCCTACAAATGATACCTCCATACACACTCCTCCCCCGTTTCATGTTGAGTTTGCGGGGACTATATGCGCGCGATCTTCAAGGCAGATGTGGAAGCAACATCGACACCGCGTTCGGTCTATCATCATCTGCCAATGGTGTTGCAGCGAGCGCAATCGTGTTTGTCGACGGTGGAGAGAACGAGGGGACAGAGCAGGGAGAAGAAATACAAATGATAGAAAGGACTGGGGAAATTCGCGACGCCGGAACTTCTAGTGCGTAATGGATATGATTCAGTGTCGCTTTGCCATGTCTTGTCTTTGAAATTATATCCTGTTCCGGCCATCGCTGAGGTTATAAATTAGCAGGAAAGAGACAGAGGGACGACGTGGATGACAATAGCACAAAGAATTAATTTAAACGATCACAACTCGAAAATGGAGGGTAAAATGGTCTTTATGAAAATGCCATCTAAAGTGAGGCCAAATGACACATTGTGTCTTGGCCAGCAGCGAACATGCTCACTGACATAACGAACGTTCATACTTCTGAGCCAGGTTCTCTCAAAGCTCTCCGTGTGCACTTGCAAAGCCACCCCAGGTAAGGCAAGACTCTCAGGAGGTAGGTACTACGCATGAACACAATCGCTCGGTGTTCGCTGTAGGACACTTACGAGGATCCATAACTGGCCCTGGCCACCATTGACAACAGGCGGGGTCGGTCGTCCATCGTACCTCTACCTCCTTCAAATTCAAGTTGTTTCTCCCTTTGTGTCTTCGTGATATCCATGGCAGGCTAGCGCTCCGCCAGTCCAAGGCCTACCGGGCTGATTTCACGGGATCCGTGCAAACACACTTGCTTGCTTAATGACGTCCAACGACAACTTGAACATAGCATGTACCCGCTCCGAGCGATACAGATATGAGCGGTTCAAGTAGCGTGCCCGTTGTACACGATGATCTTGAAAGTAGGCGGGGAACACAACCCGAGGAATTATTACCCCTGGCCACTAACCAAAACAAATCCATGGCAAGTTCAGTAAATGTATGTAAATGTCTCACATTTCGTACCCAAGGATTTCCGATTGCCATTCGAATAGACAAGCTGGTTCCTCTATGACAATGATTCACAATAAATTAATTCGAATCCGGGGCCCACGCAACATGCGTTTGAGAACCTCAGGTTTAGCGAATGTTAGGGTTGATAAGTGTGACTTGCCAGGTAATTCACGCACTAGTACCACGTGTATTGTCCCTCCGCGCCAGCACCACAGGCACAAGTACTGCTCCCGCTTTCTTTTTGACCAGACAAACGAGCATAAGCTGGCCATTTGGATGGTATGATAGACAGTCCCATGTAAATGCACATGCCTTTTTTAAAAAAGCTATTATAGTAATCGTACGATGAACCAGGGTATTTACTTAAGAGACAGACGTTAGTGCCAGCGTTCAACACACATGCACGTAGGTCAAAGTCCATGCTAAATCTTAACGAAATCAAAGCAACAATACAATGTCGAGTACCGGAACCTAGCAGTACGGACACTGTTCAAGGTGCATCATTTCACGATCAGACATAGCAATCAAACGAAGTCAAACCAGACAAATTTCTACGCAAAGAAGGCAACGGCGAAAAGTGTGCCGAGGATGCCAGCGACAGAAGAGATACCAAGTGCAGAAGCACCGTTGCCGGTCGCAGCGGGTGCACCGGTAGAAGAGGTACCACTAGGTTTGGCAGTTTGAGCAGCGCCAGTAGTTGTAGCATTACTAGTGGGTGTGGGGAGATTCGGGTAGAGATCAGTAGAGTGATAAACGACGCAGTTAGATGAAGAGGGGACGGTTGGAGTGTAAGGAGGATCAACGTTGCCAGTGTAGGGTTGGGTATAAGTCAGCGTTTCGCCACCAGAGACGTAGATTCCAACGGGTTGCTTGAGATCAGAATCACAAACTTCAAAGGTACCGTTCTGGGCGTTGTTGGGCATGTTGTAAGTACAACCCATGCGGTCGTAAATGTTTTGACAGTATTCGGATTGTTCGGTCCCGTTACTCGATGGGTTGCACATTGTGATACAGAACGTGCCCCCGCCAATAAATCTGTGACGTCATTCAAGTCAGAGAATGTAAGAATAACGACGATATAAAGACTTGCTGATTCCAGTCCATGACCTGAGTGTAAGTATTGTTGTTGGCGCCGATAGTAGGCCAGCCATTCGAGTACATGAGGCCACCAAGAGGGTTCCCACGCTGGTGGGACAATGTGAGAACGAAAATCAAACATGCTAATGAGGGAACGAACCAAGTCTGCACCGTGGGGGTCGAGTTCTCCTCCATAGTCATCAATAGCCATGTCAACTAGGGACTGCTTGATGAAACCAGCAATCTGGACATATTCGCTCGTGACGAGCATCTGGACACCTTGGAGGGCGCCCTCTGGGATGAGACGGGTACCGTAACCGGACTTGGAACACCAAGCGACTTCATAGGCTTCGGTATCACCGATGGTGGAATTCGGAGTGGGAGGGGCCCAGAGGCAAAAGTCTTTGGATGGATAAATGAGGAAAAGTAGACGGGGATGTATAGAGAACATACTGTCGATGTTGTTGAACATTGACGTCTGGCACATCGAATTTTGGTTCTGGGTCGTCGAGTTGCAAATATTGTACCCGACCTGGGGACCACGGATGGCGGAGGTGACGGGGTCTACTTGATAAGGCTAGTAATGGAGGAAATGTTAGTTTAGAGGAGGGCAAGGGAACTAAGAGATACTCGCAATGCCACTTGGGTATGAATATGACTTGTCAGTGAGAGGCTCTGGGTCGGCAGGGTCAGGCTGGGCCAAGGCCGACTTGGAAGCAATGGCGACGAAAAGGAGAGCAGAAAGAGCGGAGCGAGACATGTCTCAAAAGGAAGCAACGAAAAGGAGAAAAAAAGTTTGAAAGGTCGCGTTGAATCCACATTGTGGCTTTATATACAAACCTATTTATAGCCGCTGCCTATCAACGGAATTCGCACGTTCTAAATATGGCTAGAAAATTTCTTTACAACAACTTCATAGCGAGGCTCATCACTTGAGACATGTCACCAGAGTCGAGCTTGCCCTTGGCTAAGAGCTGCATTGCAGTCGCAGCAGCCGATTGCATCGCTGTTATGCAACAACATTAAATACACCCTATATATCCCAGTCGATCTACCACTCACCTTGTGCCTTGTCCTGTGTCTTGTCTCCACCGCTCGATCCCGCGTTCTTCTTATCAAACAACTTGCCAGCTTGAGACATCGCAAGCGCCATCTACGTTCCCATCAGTTGCTCTGTAGACAAACCCACGGCACACCACCCACCAGTTTGTCTTGCATACCCCCAGAGCCACCCGCACGTGCCGTAGTCGTCTCTTCCTCTTCCTCTTCCTCGTCTTCTTCCTCGTCTCGAGTGGCGCGTCCCGGCTTCGATGAAGAACCACCACTTGCCTTGCTCGCCTGAAATCCACCCGCAGGTGCCCCCGCTGCTGTCTGCTTGATTGCTTCCATCGCCGCCGCCGCTCCGATCGCGTCAGCATCCATCGGTCCGTGATCGTCGTCCCTACATTCAACAGGGCAATGTCAGCAACGTATATATGACACACGCCCGCTTTTTACTCACCCATACGCTTTCCGATGCGCATTGACGTGTGACTCAAAATCGTCGTCTTCGCCACCCTTCCGGCGAGACTGTCCCTGTGTCTGAATCCTATCGTGCAAACCCTGCGTAGCTTGGCGGTACACTTCGGGGTCATCATCCCCATGCTCTTGCGCTATTCCCGCCAGGTGCGCATAGCGGTCACCTTGGCCTAGGTACATAGGTCAGACTGCATATGTGCAACTACCAACGCACGTCTTACCAGATGAACCTTGGTTGTAGTAACCGGCAGCTTCGCCTCGACGTGGGGGTTCATTAGGCGCTCCACCGTACCCCGCGCCATACTGCTCATCTCCATCACGCGATGCGGTAAATCCGCCAGAGGGTGCATTTCCCTGACCTTTGCCAGGGCCAGTGCGAAGTGCTTGCGGAGTATCGTACTGAGCACGACCTTGCTGCTGCTGCGACCCATACTGACTATGACCGTCGGATCCTCCGCCATAACCCGTACCACTAGACCCGTATCCTTGATGGGGCTGTTGGCCCTGATGACCTCGGCCAGGTGGAGGCCTAACACAATCAATCAAGATCAGTGAGCATCGACAGACACGATCCATCCGCAGCACGTCTCACCCCGACGGCGCATCGTAGCGACCATACTCGTTCGTACGCTCTCCGTACCCCTGGCCTGGGGGCGGCCTACAAGCCAAATCAAACGACGCTCGTCAGAAAAAGAAACAAGGACGATCATCCACCCAAGCTGATCTCACCCCGATGGCGCATCGTACCGCCCAGACTCGCTCACACGCCCTCCAGGAGGCGGCCTGCAATAACAATAAAAAAGACAAGTGAGAAGAAACAGAAAGACGATCGAGCAGCTCATCTCACCCAGCCGGCGCATCATACCGACCACGCTCCCCACCTGCACCGCCATACGCATCATATCCCCTGCCCGCCTGCCCAGGCCGCTCGCTAAACTCCCCCGAGGCGACCATCCGGTCGATCTCTGCATCCGATGCGAAATCGCCCCGATCTAGTCCACCCAGCGACCCAAACCCAGGCGCACCGCGTGCCCCAGGCGGAGGACCGGACGGCGGGGCGTAGCCACCCATGGGCCGTCCCTGTCCCTGTCCCGGTCCTCGTCCCTCCCCTTGGCCGTGGGATGGGTACGACTGGGCATCGAGGTCTTGATGACGCCGACCACGGTTGGGGTCGTAGTTGTCGAATTCGTCGTCGCGCCCTCCACGACCGTGATGTTCGTGGCGGGCTTCATGGCGCTCTTCGCGGTGGTCCCTGTGCTGTTGGTGCCTTTCGTGCTGGGGACGAGGGTCAGATCGGAAAAAGGACGCGGGTGAGGGCGACGTACCAGGCTGTTCAGAAACCCAGACATGTCTTGTGTAGGATAAGGATGGGATGATGATCGCAGAGATGATAAAGCGAAAAACTTGAGGCGATGCCTCGGTTAACTTATTGATTATCGCACAGCCATCCACAACAGCCTCCTATACGCTCTTGTCATGTAGCCGCAACAAAAAGGTCACCGATGGCATTGTATGGGTATCGTACTGACTACACAACTATAGAATGACGAGTACTGTATCATTGTCCCTTCAAACATGCAGCCGAGGTCGTCGTGATTGTAATCCGTCGTCCGTTCACGGTCTATGAACCTGTGCTCCATTCGCAGTTATCCCCGTCATCCTCCGACACCGCCCAATCCCCATCCCGACACGCACGAGTGTCTCGAGCGCAGCACGGCCATTCACCACCAAATCCTCATCCCACTCCACCGCCCCCTTTTCAAACAACACCACGATCGTCGACCCACCTACATGCAGTGTCAACACCAACCGACACAAACCCAAAGCGAGACACCCACCAAACGCGAAATACCCCAGCTCTTGCCCACGCGTGACATGTTGCCCCTCATGCACCGTTGCCTGAATGCTCCCCACCATCATCGCACCGATACAGACCGCCATGACACGCCCAAACTGTGCACTTTCAATCGGCACAATCTTGCGCGCATTCTCCCCATACACATCCAATGCACTCCGAATCGCCTGAGGCTACCAACCAACACCCTCAGTCAACGCTCACACAATTGAAAAGAAAACACGACACGCACATTGACCGTATAGTATTCCCCTGCGATATCCACCATCCGTCCAATCACACCGTTGACTGGTAGATGAAACCGATGATAATCTTGGGGAGCCAATCGGAAAATCGCCAATGCTCCACCGATGTAGCGTTCGGCTTCCTCACGATACACATCACCGAGTAAACGTCCGACCGTAAAATCACGCCCCTTGATCCACAGACGTGTTGCTTCTGACACAGTCTCGAATACCATGAGGCGGCAGTCGGCGGCGCTTACAAGTCGCGTCGGGTCGTCCGGCAACTCCATCGGTCGAGCATCTGGTTTCAGTTTGCTGTCGACACAGGGTCAACCTTTGGTAGACAGCGGAGACGTCAACACGTATGCTCACCGGTAAAAGCACTCGTTGAACGTTTCTGAACAACAATCATCTTGTCGCTCGATCCAAAAAATAGAAAACGACACGCACTGAACGACTCAACAGGATCTAGAAACTCATCTACGTTGAGATTATAAAAGTCGATAAATGCTTGAATGTGTCGCGTCGACTCTGGCGAATCATACTTGATCCCTTGCTTGATCGACAACGACTTGAGCAAACGGCGCGCTACGAACCGCAAGCGGATCTGAATACGCGATATCGCAAATGAACAAATAGGTCACCCACCCCGCGCACCTTCCATCCGTCCTCGCGCACCCTGAAACGCAATCGCGCGTCAGTCGTCATCTCCTCGATCACGGTTCAACCGACATACGGCGGACAGACCTTGTACAATAATCGAATTCCCAGTCGGACATACACTTGCATCTTTTCTTCTTCCAATTGCCCCGTCACCCGGTTCTGTACAATGATATTCGCCGAGTTCTGGCCAACGACACATCGGTCAGCCCGTTGGTGAATCAAACCAGAAAAAAACATCCACATACAGCGCCGAGCTTGTAATTCCCACTCGAGACCTTGGTGATTATCTTGCTATACCACTTCCGTTGCGCTTGACTGGGAGTAACAAAATTGCCCACGACGATCCGGTCCACCTTGGCCCAATCCTGACTCGCGCAAATCGCCAAATGCGTCACAATGTCCACCTCTGCTTTGGAGTTGAGCCGTGGCCGATGACACAACGGGCAGTTCTTGATATTGATCACGCGCTCAAAGTGTTGGTCTTCGTTGGCGGACGGTCCGAACAGACCCCCGCCCGCAGAAACATCTTCCGAGTCAGACGACGCCAGGCTGAACTTGCGGGGCGAAGAAAGGATCGACGACGTAGAAGACGACGAGAGCGGCTCTGCAATGCTAACCAACGTACGCTCACTCGGCTCCGTCAGGTATGGTTCCGGTGGACAAGGATGCATATACGACTTTTCCGTCGGCGATTCGTCAGGAAACATGACGTTCAGAGGTGGTCCACAAAAGTCTAAGCCGTCCAAAAAGAACTTTCCTGGGCTGCGACCGTCCACTTCGTCACCCGGCGTGGGCGAGGACCCGCTGTCAACAAAGCTGTCTTCAGTGTTCAACCTTTTCCTCTCGCTTTTCGGTCGACAAAGCTCGTTTTCGAGACACATGATTGCTTCGGGTATCGTCAATTCATCTTCTACCGGTCTCTTGCCATATCGGAGGAAGAACGAATCAATGGTCTGTATCGAGAGCGTGGATCCGAGCGAATCTAGCATGGACGCAATTTCAAGGTGTGAGAGCGTGTTCGTATCGTCCGTATCGTACTGCATGAGGTATTGAGCCCAGAACCGCTGGCGCAGCGCATCATAAGGCTGAAACCTGGCTCTTGCGGCGCCCGATGGGATTCAGTCAAAAAAGCCACATCGGTAAAAAAGGGTGATACAAACCTGAAATGAAGCACCGGATTGTGCTTTGCCTCCCAAGATGCCTCCTTTGCTGTGACCAACGGCAAGTGGAACTCCTTCATAGCATGACTACCATCATCATCTTCGCTGTACAAGCCAGTCTTTGAATCCGGCTGCGGCGCATCCTTGACAAGCTCCGAGACATCAAACCGCGCATCCCCCACGTGGTCGTTCGAAGAGAGCTTATCCCAATCGAGCACCGTCAGCTGCACCTTGAACGCCGTTTCATAACGTCGGACATGGAAAAGAAGCTTCTCTTCCCAAGTGGGATTCAAAGAATGCCGAATGACGCGAGTACGAAACACCTTTTTCCCAAACGAGATGACGACAAACGGATCCATATCCCAGCCGGTGCGCGTCACTAGACCATGCACGTCAACGACGACACAACCTCTACGTAAATGGCTTTCACTCACTGTTTTTCAGCTTCGGGAGATCCGTTGCTCCTTGAATTTCCAACATCACGATCCCAACGATATCATTGGCCGCAGAAAAGTTGTAATCGGCGTTCTTACTCGTCGCCCAGGATCGCTTGAACCGTTTCTTGGACGTCGTGCCCAGCGTCGGAATGGATCCCGCACTCGCAGAGCGACGGTGCCCAAAGTGAGGAAGCATCGGTGAGGATGGGGGGACGGGCGAAGCGTTCCCCGAGGCCGGGAGTGGGGCCAAGATGGTCGGCACGCCTCCCTCCGCCGCATGAGGTGTGGGGGTTGGCGCACCCTCGTATGACGGGCGTGTCGATAACGGCGGCCTGCGGATGAATAACTTTGGTAGCTTGCTGCGGGACGCCGTCGGGGTGACGGGTGTAGGCGTCGAAGATTCCACGACGGGAGAAGGACGGGCGGTGCCAGGGGTCTTATTCTGCTGAACGGGTCCGGGGCTTCTATCGATATGTATCGTGGGCGGAGGAATGTAGAGACGGGACAGATGCGGGACCGGAATATCGTCGTCATCGTCATCCTCTGAGTCGTGGTCATCTTCATCGGAACTGATGCCCCCATCATCTTCATAGGCGGGTCCGGAGAGATGAGAGCGCAGGGTACCGATACCTTCCGTCTGGAACGATGACTGATTCGGAGACGCTTCTCAAAAAAGGATCTGAAAGAGACTTACAGGCGGGGCAGAGACGAGACTCGGACGGGAGCGTTTGGTCAATTCGCGAAAGACGTCCCTAAAGCTCATCAAAGACTGCGTATTTGGGGGCGTGACAAACCCGAGTTTGATCTGGACCGAGCCAGAGGCAAGCGTCGTAGCCCGGGTTGATACGAGTGGTAAAGATGACGACTACGATGAAGGAGATGTGAGCGGGAAGCGAGGCGAGCGGCGCGATCGAACGGACCTTGTTCTGATCGTCGTTGAAACCGAAAGCATTGCCCTCCCTGAACCAATCTTCCAACGGCAGCGCGACCTCGCCAAGGTAATCCTTTTTGAGCATGTTGTCCTTGTCCCAGACGACAACCTCGATCGTACCGAGTCGATCGGCGAGCGAGAGATAAATGGGAAAGTCGAACGTAGCATCTTTCAGACTGTATTCTGGGTTTACATTGCGTTTGATGACAGGGGTATGGTACCTCGTGTTCAACAACGAGACGACGACGAAGCTGGGAAAGGGTTAGATGAAGCCGAATCGCATGGAGCGACGAACGTGGCTTACGGGTCGCAAGAGCTGTGTTTGCTGCGCGAGCAGAGATCTTTACAGCCAAGAACCTGTAGACGGAGAAGGATGACGGGGTGTTCGCCGGGGGAAGGAGAAAGGGTATTCCTTCCGCTTCCATGACCACCTGAGACGCGGGCTGGAAAAAGAGCAGCTGTCTTGAGGGCGCGACCGATCTTTTGGGCTTTTTTCTTTGGGACGGGAGGGATCATGGAAGGAGTGAAGCAAGAGATGGGATCAGACGCGGCCGCGGCTCCACAGCAAATGGCACTGCGTGGCCCCTAGACACGTTCGGTAACAAGTCATAAGCGGTGAATGGGAAAATCGTATATTAGTCAATGCTGTCAAGCTTGGGATATTCCAGGAGTGCGAATCACGTATGCTACATCAAATGCTACACATCTAAATGTCCAAATGTATGATTAAGGCAAGGATCGTCCGGTTTAACTTTAAAGCCAACCTCCGAGTCGAAATGCTAATGGGAATTATGATAAGAAAACCATCGCAAACACAACACCGGCAATGGTAGCAAGGGACGAAATGCCGACGACCGATGCGTCATTGGATGTCGACGCAGCAACGCCGGCAGTTAGCGAGGGTGAGGGTGAGGGTGAATTTTTCCAAACACCAAGAGTAGGACTAGGGAGGTTCGAGTATAGGGCGGTAGAATGGTAAGCGACGCAGTTGGAAGAAGCAGGAACGGCGGGAGTGTACGGGACATGAGTGATAGGTCCTTGGGACTCGGGAGGTTGAAAGTAGGTCTGCGTCCGACCATCTTCGACGTAGACACCAGGGGGGGTCATATCATCACCATTACAGACCTCGAATGTGCCATTCTTGGCGTTGTTCGGAGCGTTATAGGCACACCCAAGGCGATCATAAATATTCTGGCAAAGTTGAGCCTGGTTGTGGCCGTGAGGGTCACAAATTTTCAGACAAAAACCATTGCCGCCTATGAAACTGACAAGAATCAGCATGTGATCACACCACGATTGAAAATGAGCCTACTTTGTCCAGTCGCTAACCTGCTGATAAGTATTGTTGCTGCCATTGTTGCTAGGAAAGGCGTTCGAGTACATGAGACCGCCGAGAGGATTGCCACGCTAAATGACACATTAGACGAATTATCAAGGCGAGGAAAACAAGCAGACCAAATCAGCGCCATGGGGATCGAGCTCTCCTCCATCGTCACCGGCAGCCATGTTAATTTGTTTCTGATCGATAAAACCAGCGATCTGGATATAGTTGGGTGTCCTGATGAGTTGAACACCCTTGAGTGCGCCATCGGGGATGAGGCGGGTACCGTGGCCATGTTTGGTGCACCAGGCGACCTCCTGACCTTCGGTTTCGGCGATTGTTGAGTTGGGCTTGGAGGGTGCCCATAGACAGAAATCTCAAAGAGAGTTAGTCAAGCGGAGAACGATTACAGACATGAATGTACCATCTACGTGGTTGACAAAAGACGTCTGACACATGGAATTCTGGTTCTCCGTAGTCGAGTTGCAGATGTTGTACCCAACCTGGGGACCGCGGATGGCGGCGGTGTTGTAGTCGACTTGATAAGGCTGATAGATGGGTTAGGAAAGGGACGAGGAGATAAAAGTGTACGCACGATTTCATTTGGATACGTGTAGTGTTTGTTGTACAGTGGAGTTGGTGCAGCGGGATCGGGTTGGGCGAGTGCGACGGAGGCAGCGGCGATGGCCAAAAGTGTAGAAAGAGCGCAAGTAGTAGTCATTATATAGCGATATGATAGATAAATATTAGTAGAACCTTATTTGACGTGAAACAACCTGAAATAGGTCTCGGCTAACACTTGCACGTGATCCAGACGCGACCTATAAACACCGAGCCAACGCGACTCTAGCCAAGTACTTTCATCTACCATGGCCAAATCCACGACAGGTCTGTCCCCCGTCACTGCAGCTGCGAAATATCCCTCACTCGTTCCCAGCCACGTCCACCAAGACAGCCACCAAACGCGCTAATGCCAAGACCTCCAAACAGGGTCTGTATATGCATTGTTTACGACGTGCACCACGCTGAACGGTCATGTAGACAAGGAGGACAAGCCCAAGCGCGCGCCCTCTGCATACAATCTCTTCGTGCAGGCCAAGATGAAGGAATGGAAGGAGAACAATCCCGGCGTGCCCATCAAGGAAGCGATGAGCGAGGTACATGCGCATACATTCGCATTCCTATCCGTCTCACGTTCATGTCAGATTGGTGCGTTGTGGAAAGATGCCCCAGAAAATCCCAATCGCGGCAAGGAACCCAAAGCCAGGAAACCCAAAGCCAGCGCTGATAAGCCGGCCAAGGCCACAAAGAAGCCACCACCAAAGTCGAGTGACGCGGAGGCGTCCGGCGAGGAGAGTGAATGGTACAGTCGTTCCTTGTCACGGCGACGGCCTGCTAACCGTTTCTTGTAGAGAGTCGCTAACGTTATTCTTTACCGTATCCTAGACCTGCCTCTATGCATGTATGTATGCGCCCCCTTTTTTAACTTAATCGTTGTGTTCTTTGTGATCACGTGACATGCGTCACATATCCCCTATGACGACAATGACGAAAAACATTCTTGACAAACCTACTTAAGGACCACCTTCCGTTGTTTCCTTCTCGCCCAGTACTCTTGCCATGGATAAGACATCTTCTGTCATTGCAGCTCTCGACGCTGGAAAGCTTCCCACCCAGCGTCAGCTTAATGCCTTTATTGACTGGCTCCTTCTCAACATCATCCCGTCCGACGCACCTGAGCTCGGCAAGCTTACCCCGCAAGGCGGAGCCCTTGCACGCGGGTTCGCTGATGTGCTGGTCGCGTACAAGGAACTGGGCAGCAATAAAAATCGTGCTTCCCCTATTTTCCTCTTCCCCGCTATTTCTGACGTCCTTCCCAGATGATGATTTGGTCCAAGACACCCTCTGGCATCTCTCCGAGGGCGACTTGTCTTCCGTCCACATCGAAGCCATCGATGTCAAGGAGGCGTCTGCAGATATGAATGCCCTTCGTGCCGCGTTGAGGAATCTTCTTAAGATCCTCTGGGCGAACGTCAGCGGCGAGGGAAGTCACCTCCTCAGCGACTTTACCTCCTTTATGCGGCTCGCATTGGCCGATTTCGCAGAAGCACTTGAGGCTCAGGCCGCTTATACAAAGGAAAGTATCAGAGAGCTAGAGAACAAGGTTCAGCGAGGTGAGAGGGACCCTCTCGGCAGAAAACGTGAAGAACCCGAAGAGGTAGACCCCAAGGCCAAGTTCGAGGAGACTATGGATACGGTCAAAGAGGCCGGCTCAAAGGCCATTGGAGCCGGTCAGTCCGTCAAGGCTACTGCGGAAGACAACGCTTCAAGAACACGCACCCGGTTAACCGAAGCCTTCTATCGGGTAAGTCAAGAACTTTCTTATGTTCCCGTCGATCTAGACACTGGCCACAGGTTTGTGATCGCGCTCAGAGCGATGAAGAATACAAGCGCGCCTTGTCTACCCTCTTCAACATTGCTTCCAAGTGGCTGAACCGGACGCTTGACACAGCCACTACCCCTGAGGAAGCTACTTCGCTCAACACCTTCATTGACGACCCCACCAAAGAAAAGCACATTCACCATGCCCTCATCAACATCCGTACCCTATGTGAGCGACTCGCGGGTGGAAAATCCCTAGATGACTTGTTTGCAAAACTCCGTGCATGTGCTCTCGACATCAAACAGGATAATGATCTCAAGGGATGGTTTGACGATTTCATTGCGCACGTGCACAGCGGTCTCGAGGTTCCTGGTTATTCTCGCAGTCATGAAGCACAGACCAAGCGCGATCAACTTGATCGTCGTTGGAAGGAACTTCTTGACGACAATTCAGATGTCGCCAAGAAGTGGAAAACCGACATTGAAACATTCCGTGGCGAACTTCGCGAGTTCCAGCAAGCAATTGCCAATGATGCCGACCTGCGTCGCGCCAGGGAGGCACGCATTAGGTTCGTTCGGGATTTAGAAAAGCGCGTCGTCACCGGCGCGGAAATTGGCTTGCAATTTGCGGCGGAGCAAGCCTCTTGGTTCTGGCAAGACCTGTTCAACGTATACACACAGCGCATCCTCGCCGTGTTGAAGACTATCCCCATACCTAGGTAAGTTGTCCGTCGATAAACAAGCATCGCGTGGCCTGACGGAGTTACAGGACCGAGTACGTTGACCGCGATGTCGAATTTGTTCTCGAGAACCTGGACATCTCTTCCCTCAATCTCCTTCCGGGTCACGCATACTTGCGCAACATCACGGACATTGAAATCACGGCTCCCGGCGAGACCGGTGCTGCGACAAAGACCGCGTTCGGGACTCTTACTCACATCCATCTCCGAGCCATCCGGCTCTCCCTCCAAGACGTCTCCTTCTTCTATAGGGACAATACGTCCTCCGTCGGCCCGAACAACTTTACTGGTATTATGCAGTTCAATGTCCCCACTCAGGGTCTCGACGTCGACTTCAAGTTCAGGCTAATCCCAAACACCGAACAAGGTTTGGCCGAACGCGAGCGTATCAGGCGTTTCTTCAAGATTGAGCGTGTAGAAGTTAAACTGGCCGACGATATCAAGTTCGACATCAAGGAGTCCAACCACCCTATCATCGCATCTGTGTTTAAGCCGGTGCTTGTACACCGCTTCCGGGACGCCATCGAGCGAACGCTCGAGGAACATATCCGGAGCGTGTTTGACTTCACAGACGCCATCGCATTTGATGTTTCGAAACGGTCAGAAGTGTTTGCGGATACTGGTCTCGGCCCTACCGCGTCTCTTACTGCTGCGATTTGGAGCGAGATTGGCCATCTCAGAAAGATGGAGGGTGGTGTTTTGACCGGGTGGAAGGCGACTGGTACCGGCATCGTCAAAGAAGGGCGCTCGGGTGAACCTAGCATCGCCATGGGCGCTGAACCTCAGATTATTTCTGGCGAGAAGCATGGTCCGCTTGGGTACGGTTCCGAGCCCGTGGTTGAGAGGGTTCCTGGTATCGAGGTGGCTGCTTTTGCAGAGCGTGTCAGAGAGGCGGGTCAGGAGGGTTTGAAACGAGTGCAGACGTTAAAGGAGAGCGTACAGCACAAGGCGGCTGAGGAGAAGAAGAGAGCAGGTTGGGAGAGCGCGGCGTTTGATGTGTGATTGATCGGTTTCTTTGCCTGCCTTGAAATTTGTACTTGATACTCCCGTTCGATGATTTGATTAGTAACAAACTACTGTGCCAAGAGTCCCGAGCGTGAGAGCAGCATCAACCCGCTACGATTTACCCCATAAGCACAAATACAACATCCAACGTATGTTTGCATGCGGCCCCTCCGAAATCTTTCATTCCTTGGTCTCGCTTGGTCTAGCAACGATATCTGCGCGGACATAACCGTTGTAGATCTCGTCCGACGTCAACAAGGTGTCAGTGCTCGTGTTGGTCGGATACAAGAACGCTGACAATGGCTAAAACGAAACGTCACCTTGTCAACGCATGGGCGAGCGCCAACAACAGCTCGAGCTTACCTCGTGAAATTCGATAAACGCGGCGGCTGCGAGAACAAAAAAGGCATCAAAAGATCTCAATCTCACGCTCTCTCTCCACGCAGCATCCAACTCACAATGTGGAACGTAGCCATCACCCCGAAGCCCAGTGCCACCATGTATCTTCTTTCGGTACCCGTCGCCGTCCGCATGGTTATTTGTGTAAAACATCAAACCCGCCTCTAGAGCGTGGACACGTCAAATCGTGGACTTGGAGGACGAGAAACACGGGCGCGCAATGCTTACGGTTCGAGTCGAACTCGACGGCCAGACTCGACTTGTCCGAAGAGAGCTTCAACACGGGGTCGTTTCGGACCGTCAACACGTCTTCGACGAGGTTGAGCATCTCTGAAAAGGCTACGAGGGGGATCCGGTGGGGTGATGTGAACTTGAGGTCCGATCGGGGGCTCAGGAGATAGTAGTCGTCTGGCAAAACGGAACTCGTGTGAATGGAATGTGACGATTCTGCCAGTGGGGACTCGTACCATAGCCAATCCCGGGGAAAAGGTCCCCGATGCGCTTGTTTTCGTGAATGTGTGCGCCACTGCTGTTGTCTGCCTCGGCCACGGGAATGTACCGTCCAGTGGGCAAGGAGTCGGGTTGTAGCTCAGCGATGTGGCTTGCCTAACGGTGTAGCGACATGAGACTTTTTTTGATTCGGGAGAATGGCACGATCACCAGACCTTGATAGTGAGGTCGTGGTCGACAACCTTGAGCGTTTCTCCCCCTTCCTGCAAGCTGGCATCAAGGTTGAAGCCCCAGTGCTAACGACAGCCAAACATCATGCGCAAGCTCACTTGGCAAACTCTGCACCAAAACACACACACACACACACACCTGCGTCAGGTTGATGGGCGTCACCTTCTTTTCGCCCTCTGGCACGTCAACGAGCTTGGCACGATAAACGATGACGATGCTTCCGAGCTCGTGTTGCGACGCAGTCGACGGCAGCCGCTTCACCGGCGGTAACAGCACGACGAGCGTCTCCAGATACAGCGTGCCGTTGTACCCCTGATCGCCATCCGGGGAAGTGAACGCAAAGACGGCGGCGCTCGCATCCGTTCTTGCCGCGATCGACCGTACTTCGGCCTTGGTGAAGAGCGTCGCGTCGTCGATGCGCGCATGCTTTTGCCACACGCCGACGTCGAACCCTTCTGGGCCGCCGTGAAGGGACACCTGAGTACTTTCTGTGCAGTGTGCAAGACGGGGAGGGGGCGAGGGGAGGTGCGACAGGTAAATGCAATCATGGGTCAGCGGGATGGTCTGGCGTGACTGAACGTACCATTCGCGCGCGCTTCAAAGGAAGAAGAAATCCCGTTCCTTTCGACAACGTGTTTCCCAGCGGGCACGCGGTTGGCGTACCTCCCGATGATGGTGTTGGTGTACTTGACGGTGCTGTGATCCTTGGGGTCTTCTGGACCGATCACAATATCGTGCGTCTGGAGAGGAACCGAGGGTTAGGGTGATGGTTGTCTTGGTGGAGTACGCACCTTTCCGTTGACCTGGACGATGACCCTGTGGATGGTGAGACCATGGGGAAGAATCTAGTAGTACGACCGTGACGATGTTCGACTCGGAGACGACGTTCCCACAGCACGGTATCGGCTTACCTCGACTGCCAGCGATGGCGTGAGCGAGCCTGGGAGGGATAGCAAAGCGGGTCTGTATGGATCAGACATGCCAGCGGTAGTGGACGAACCTGAGGACTCGCTCCCGTTGGTCTTATCACACCCGGGCCGCGCCGGCGCGTCACTTTCCTTATCTTATCTCTTATCCAGTCCGGAACGCAGTATTATACAATCGTAAAGATCACAGCTTTGTCATTCTGTAAATTTGTATACTGGAGAGAGTGTACTTAGTCCTATGGTGACATTAAAAAGGAGACGCATCAACAGGTCGACTTACCACAGACGCCACTGCTGGGTTTCGTTGCAAAAATAACTTGTTGCAGTGCCTCTCCTTCGAGATCCCGATACGGACCGTAGCCCGCTTTGATCTTGGCAATAAACGCGTCTACCTGGGCTTCATCCACCAACGACACGGTACATCCTCCCCAACCCGCTCCTGTGATTAATGGGAACGTATCAAGGGATGTCTAGTGGATAAGAGAATGTGTCCAGACCTGTGACACGGCTCCCATAGGCGCCAGCCGCGAGAGCAAGCTGGGTTAGCTCGTCGACTTCCGGGCAGGTGCATTCATACAGCTTCGCACAACTCTCTTGAGACTCGTTCATCAGCTTTCCAAGTGCATCAAACACGGAGATGCCCGGATAAGCCACAGGTGATCTCTCTGCAGCCAGACAGACCTCGCGGAACTGGAGTACCCGCAACGCTTCAGAATAGCAGTGCTTAGCCCGCTTGTACAATTGAAAGTACGTCGTCTCAACTGTGCGCGATTAGGACGCGCATCAACCACAAATCAAAAAAGAAATCCACCAACCTTCAACCCACGAGAGGTACACGTCTTTGAACAGCGCCTCACACATGCCCGACCACTCGATCATCGTTTCCAACGTCACGCCGAGCTCATCTCCATCTTCAGCGCCGTCTGGCCTCAAGCAGTCGACCACCTGCACCATCCTCTCCAATCCTTCCCTTACTTTATCCACGTCCTCCTCTGTCTGATCGTCTGGCTCGCCCATAAACCTCGCCATAACCTCTCTCAACGTGATTCGCTCTCTCGGACCCACGTTGACCCCAAGACGAACTGCAAGCACGCGTGCAGCACCAAGCGATTCGACTACGCGGAGGTTGTATTGATATTTAGCATGTATGGCCTTGTCTGATACGACGAGCGAATTCGCGCAGACCAAGGTCGCGGATGGAACAGAGTGTAGCCCTGGTCGAGGACCAGGGAGTGGAATCATCTCAGCGTTGAGTTTCGGGAAGAAGGAAACGTACAGGGCAGTGCCTGCAAGCGACATGACGGATGCGGCTTGATCCATTCTAAGACGAGGGACAACATTAGCATAGAAAGGAATAAGAAAACGTAGTACGAACCCTCCACTGTTGACGCCTTGATCGTATAGTTGAAGATGAGCATGTCATCGTCATCGATGGATGAACAAAGGCGTACGCACCGACACGTTTCTCGTTCTCGACGGCCATTTCTACAAGAGTGCTTTTGGTCGGCGCGATGCTCGGATCTTCGAGGATCCCATTGACCGCCAAGAATGCGAGCGTGGACGAAACGACCATCGCCGCACTCGACGACAGTCCCGAGCCAGCTGGGACCGTTCCCGTCACAAGCAAATCCACAGGGACAGGCAATGACTCGGGGCCGTTCACCTCAGGGTCAAAGTAGTGGTTCAAAACGCCCTGGAACAGGTCACGTTCACGGAAGCACGACAAGAACGGGAGATCGGACGAACATAGTATCCAGCTTTCACGTATCCCTCCCATCCTAGCGGGGCCGTGTGGATATCGAGATGCCATGTATCGATGCAGACGGCGTCTGCTGGAACTTCCGCCGCCTCGGGTAAGGGCCCCACCGAGGGTTTTCGGGTTGGAGCGAACACCCGACGAGGGTACTTGCGTTGTAGATTCTCGGCAACGACATGCCCGGGGATGTGATCCGAGTCGTTGATGTCGGCAGGTGGAGTCCTCGGCGCACACGCGATCAGGATATCGTGCTCGATGGCAGTGGGGAAGACGCCAAACAGCGAATAGTCGATGTGTTCACCTTCAAGCAAGCAAGAGGATTAATATCGACTGCATGGATTTACAACCCGAACAAATCGAAACCTGCCTATGAGACTAGGGAGATTGGACGTGCCAGTGAGTAGATGATCATATCACCGGTCATTGATCAAATGAGATGCCGGAGGGACTCGCTCACTTTACGCGGCCTGGCGCACGCGCGATATAAGCCGGAGACCGTCCGAACTTGGCCTTGAACTCGCGGGCAAGTTTATCCCAGCGTTCGCTGAATGATGCTTATCAAAACCTGGTGCTTGGCATGGACCAGAAACTTACGCATGTTTCAACGAGGTACCAAGGTTTTGATACACTTGGTCGAGATTTGTATATACAGGGATGGAAAGCGAGGCGGCCATGGGAATTAGTATCGAGTCAAGCTCGGACTCAACAATCTCAAAAGGCTTGGCAAATTGATCCCGGAACAGTCACGGTGGTACCGTGACCCCCGGGCCGATGTTACTGTCGAAGCACAGAGAAGAGTAGGAAACGACTATCTTCCTACCCAAGGTCAGTGACTCTGATAGAGTGATAGCCAGGAACGAAGCTCCATACGATACAAAATGCCCGCCAACTTGAATACGCGAACATGTACAAACCAGTGAACTCATACATATCCCAACCAATCCACGAACCATATCGCTACATTACGATGGTACAACAACTCCCCTCCCGCGCCCCCTAAATCCCCCGCGTCCGCGTCCTCCACGATCAAATGAAGGAGCGAACCCCCTCCCTCGCGTACCCCTTGGTGGAGGAGGGAACCCTCCCCGACCGCGCGGTGAATTGTAGTGATGGTACGTCGCATCACCACCCTCCCGATCTTGGTTATGAGCACTCGAAGAACCCGATGCATCACGCTGCCTATGCTCAGGCAAAGACTGGCTCGGGACGCCTGTTGCACCGTGACCATTCATCGGTCCTCTCTCTCGCCCGTGGGTCGGGTCCCCCCGGTTGCCATATCCACCGGACGTGTGATTCGAGGTTGGTGCCGATGTGCCTCCTACTGTTGCGTATGGAAACCTCGGCTGGCGTGTGTCCGGGGTACCAGCGCCGCGTCCTCGATTGGGGTTCGCCATGATGGCGACAGGTGCAGATGATTGTCTGCCTCCGTAGTGAGTAACGAAATCCACCACACGGACGTGGAAACATACCTTTGAGGGCCCGGTCGGAACCCGGCTACGGCCGGCTGGCCGGGAGCTGGACGGATAGCAGGGTATGGCCCAGCACGAGGTTTGAAGGGCACGTTCGGGCGGGGTGGGGGTGCCGACTTTGGGTGCGTTGAAGCTATGAACTGTGGATTACTCAAGTTCAAACACGAGTTGAACTGCACTGTCGATCCGCGGTATTGAGAGCACCTAGAAAAAAAATTGATAAGTGATCAGCGCACGCAGAAATGATAGCTATTCAAGTACCTATCACCGAGAGTAACTCCCGCCATGAAAGCGACATCCCAGACAACATCCATCGATTTTGAGTTGAGTCCAATGACAACGCCCTTTGCTGCCAATGGCACGCCTCCAGAATCCTGTACCATAGTCACACGATCACCAAGTGCAAAATGCTGGTTCTGTAGTCTATAGATTGCATGCGAAGGCTTAAGGACAGCATGTCTCGGAATGTTCTTGACCATCGCCTTCTTGATTGCGGCGGTCGATCTGTTCTTATTGATGTCGTCTGCGTATGCTTCGATGTCTTGCACGGTGTCTTTTGTGAGCTGATCAGAGAAGAGAGAGACAGGCTCGAACTCGCGGACGCCTTTAGATTTAAGCCAGTTCTTGACCTCCCTGACGCGAGCGTCCGCACTCTCAGCGAAAATGTCAGATGCACGAGTCATGTCTCAAGCCCAATTTAGCCAGTGTACACAGCGGGGTGAATTAAGCAAGGATACTCACCATCTCCATTCTGATCGAGCACTTGGAATACTTCAGGGAATTTCTCCTAAGAATGTAGAGCATAAGTAAACCAGCTTGGTTGCTAGCGTGAAAAGTATTGCCTTGTACTCCCGTAGTAAATCAATCGTTTTTTCACTAAACTCCCAATGTCGTCCTTCCTTACGAGAATAGTCAATCACCTTCAAACTCTTCGCTTCAAACTTGAGACTAAGGCCCAAGTTATTCTTCGAAGAGTCGGAGGTCAACACCATGAAGCTAGACGTGATCTTGGACACTGCTCGACCGGAAATGTGGAGCATGTTGGCAGCTTTAAAGGAAGGATAATATTGCTGCGAGACGCGATTTTGCACCATCGCTTTGAACTTGTCGTTCTCCGTTTTATCCGAGGGGAAAAACTGTTTGTGGCCCGTCAAGTCAAAGGAACTGGACGATAATGCATTGTCACGTACAGCAAGAATGACAGATAGCGTGTCGTTGCTAGTACTTGACACTTGGGCAGCGACACCGTATGCATGTTCCCCAAGAAAGAAGATCCTGCAGCCATCCGGAAACTCCTCTGACAATGGTGGTGGTTCCTTCTCGAGGAAACGAGGATCTTCTGAGGCCACTTGCGAGATTGCCATTTGAACTGCCTGCTCAATCTCCTTATCAGGTCCTTCATAGTCCTTGACAAAGGCACCTGTTTCTAGGCGCTTCATGCCTGTTGTGCCACTGAGTGTCCTAGTCTAGTCCATATTGGAAGATGCTCACCTTTCAAGGGTTGGACATGAACTAACACCTCCACGTCGCCGGTGATGACACCACATTTCTTTGAATATGTCTGTTCAATACGGTCCGCCTTCATCTTCCAATGACTAAGACCCTGCGGTGTATGGGGGTTGGCAACGATCTTTGGTGCGCTCCCTGGTATGACCATCATCTCCTCGTATTTGAACAATGAATCGGAAACAGCGACAACGCGTCCTTCTTGCAGGAAGGGCCAACCAATAAAGGTACGTTTGCCCACCATCTCCTTAGCAATGTCCTCCGACTTGCGGTTCTCGTGTGGGTTCTGGATGTGCACTATCATGGACTTGTTACGACTCTCCGATCCATGAACGTTGACGCCATGGACTCCCAGCGAAGCTGTGTTCGGTAGCGTGTCGAGAGATGGGAATCCAGCGAGTGCTTCTGCACCAAGAAAAACGCCATCGCACAGACCGGGAACGAGATGGAGGCCGTCCAAAGTTGGAAGGTCAAAAGGCTCCATCACACACATGCAACGATATATAGGGGGGAAGAAGCTTGGCAGAGAAGACGGGTATACAGTCGGCTCGCCATTGCTGAACGAGAATTTGGTGGTGGTCCCGAAGGTGTTGCGTCGTTTCTCCTCTGCGGTTAGACGGTGTTCGCGTGCTAGAAGTGGCCGCGAATTGAAACAAATGTGCGTAAGTGAAAGAGAAAAGAACGCACGCGCCATGGCTTTAAGTAGCCTATCTTCATCAATAAAGGGGATTTTGACGACTGCTTCCCATTCTTGCTTCTTCCCGTTTAGATCTGATTCAAACTCCAGGGGATAGAAGTCCAGGATGGAGGAGCCCGGGCCGTACATTAAGTCCTAAGGTGCTGTTGTAAGAATAGTCACCACTGCAGACAAGACACAAATCACCTGATATGCTTGCGGTATAAGATCTTTACTTGCCGAAGGCAAGACACCCATTAACTGCTCGAACGGACGGAATGGTTTGCCGAGGTTGAACTCGAACTCCATATCTTCCAAGCCTAGCAGGTCTTTTGAAATACATGAGTTATCGTGCCCGGAGAAATAAACAACTACATACCAGAGATGCGAGGTGCATAATGGTAGTTGTAGAACCAGCCCCAAGAGGCGACGCCACTGTAGTAATAATGCATTACCCACTGCAAGCCTTCGGCATACCTGTATATCAAGGGTTTCATTTGCTCTGAATCGTCAAACGATATGTGCAGCTTCTCCTATTCATCCGAATGGTGGTGAGCTTTAAAAACAGGCGAACTTGACCTTACAACGTACTTTGTAATAACCGCGCTTCCACTCGTCCATCTTGTCATTGATAGCTTTCTCGTGTCGTGCATCAAACCCGCCACCTTCGTCGTCATCCTGAACGGGGGCCCTTTCGTACTTCTTCAACACACGATCGACAGCTAACCGACTTTCTTCATCATCCTCGTCTGAGACGTCTTCCCATTGTCCATCCTCTTCGCCTCCATTGGGTACAACTGCGGGTTCAGGTGTGGGCTCCTCCATCGATCCTGGGAGGCGCCACGTGACAAGGTTCTGATCTTCCTCGTCATATTCATCCCAAGTAACAGATAAACGGAGGTCGGTGCTGAGCGTCGAAATGAAATTTCGATCTCGGGAAGGGAAAGTATTTGGCATAGTGAGCGTCGTATGAATGTTCGGTCGCTTCCCTCGATTATCTATCACAAATGACTTCACCTTGTCGAATATGTCTCGCTGTGATCGCATTAGAACTGGTATAAAGAATACCACCGTTAATGTCCAAAGTGAAGGGGGAAAGAAATGCAACAAACCAAGGCCAGTGCGTTTCCGCGCCGTCTCTGCGTCATATTTACTCTGCTTACCCTTGAACCAGTTGGTGTCAGAGTATACTTTCTCGTAAATCTCGCGCTCCCAGATCCTCAGCTCGTTCAGCAGCAGCTGAAGACGTTTCATGTTGATTGTACCATTCTCATTGATATAGCCATCTGAAAAGCATGAAATGAGCAAGGGACGGGAATCAGAAAATAAACCTACCGAGTGAAGGCAAAACTTTTTTATACACGTCGAATAGCTTTTCCAGGCCATTCTCGTGGATATGTAGATCGGGAAGGTTGGGTAAGAAATCATTGCCGACGAATACGGCGAGAAGTATGAAGTCGTCTATAACACGCTCTAGACTATAACCGAACGGTAGAACGGGCTCAATCTCGCGGAATTCTAGATTCAGATATTCGCGCATCAAGGAAAAATGGAGAAGGTAGAAATTTTGTGACTCTAGACTGTATACATCGTGAGAGATGGAGTAACAGGAATTAGAAGACGACGTACTTCCCGCCACCCTTTTTCTTAGTAGATGGCCCAAATTTGACCTCCTCACGAAGGAGGCAAAAGTGTGGATCGTGGCTGAGCAAACCCAGCATGATCAGGTCGGCGTCGAGACCGTATAAACAATGTCGGACGTTCGGATTGTAGTCTGGTTGTGCGCGCGAAAGTCGGATATACTCCATAATCTTGTGCTCTCCTTCCCCGGGGACTTCGTGACCTGAAAGTACAACTTGGATATCCCTCCAATGTGCATCTTCAGTGATCTTTTTATTTACGAAGTAGCGCAATTGCTCCGACAATTTCGTCATAAAGACCGTTCCTAAGAAAGGGTGAGGGATTGAGGAGTGAGAACATGGTTTACGCACCTGGTGTGATACAATTACTGTCAAACGCTTTCTCAGCAGGGAGCTTCTCTCCCTTCGCCTCTGCCATCTCACGAACTTCTCTTGCCTCCTTCGCCGTGCGGAAACGGCGACTACGTTGTTGATTCATCTTGGCTCGTGGGGCAACACCGTCCACGGCCATGAAAAAGAGTTTCTTCGGCTTAATCCTTCCAAATAGGTGGTCCACATATGAGAATATAGATGTGAATATCTGTTCCTCAGACATTCGAAAATGCGCATCTTCGTCGTTGGGATGTGAGCCTGCGGAGGGGTAGTTAGACGATAGTCTCTCAACTGAGAGTACGAAATTGTACAGTTATGTATGATCCCATTGAAGTCGAGGTATAAATTATCTAAGCAGAACATGAGCGAGACATGAACTCCGGAGCAGCTTAAACTTCACCGAATTCTGGAATCTTGTTCTCCTGAATGAGTTGAGATGTTAATGGGTAACGCTCACTATATGTTGTTTTAGGCCATACAGTTCGTGTTTTGCAAGAGAAAAACAGCTCACGAAATATAGCGGAAAAACTGGAGACAATGCGGCAACTTAGAGTACTGCCCCGTGTCAAATATCATGGACAATACGCACCTTCGGAATACCTTGCAAAGAAATGGTCATAAGCAGTTTTTCTACGACCAGAAAAACGGGAACTCACCCATGATGCACGAAAAGACGAGAAATAGTAAAGATACAGCCAAGCAGGATGATGAGCGTTACGCGAAGGGTGAATGCTGCCTCACAGCCACTTGGCCTGCTGTCTAATTAGGTAAGCACCTCGACTCAGGCTCGACCTCAGGAAGATAGTCGTTCCTATTCTTCTAAGGCATGTTCCATTATTTTATTTTGTGTCTTGCGAGTATCCTAACAACTTATTTCGACTCTCTGTCGAATAAACATACAACGATGGGCCGACTTGTTTCCAACTCGGGAACCCCGTAATATATGATAGTACGGCTTGCAGGATGCCGTCACGACAAGGAAATACCTCGTACGCACGATCTCCATCCCGAGACGTATGTTTGACTCGTACTAGTATTATCCGGGAACACACTTCCTCATTCACGGCCAGCTGAATGAGAACTACAGGTTTTGTGGGGGTATTCTTGTATCGTGCAAGCCTGCACACCGGGTACCTGCTTGCTACACCCCGCGAGTGACGCCGTTTGCGATGCAGCAAGGACGCTCGAAGGCGTCTCAGGCTAACAAGCACGGTGGACAGCATCCAAAACCAATCCGCAGGATTTACGACAAAGTACGCTACGATCACAGACCTCGACAAAGCGAGATAACCCCGCACCTGCGCTCCGAGTTCGGGCGACATCCGTATGGGAGTCGTTCGGCAATCCGAGTCATGGGTCTTGGACTCCCCCCTAAAGTGCAGGTGCTAGCACTCGAATCGCTTTCAAACTCTTCCCGGGGTCGTTGCACATGGGACGTCCGGAATTTATGTAAATGACCATCTTGTACACATCTGGATTCAGATTTCTGTGCAAAATCATGACAGGTCACCAAAGGCAAACCATCAATCGCCGTCTCCTCGGTGTATCTTGCTTTTAAATGGAGTGCGAACATCCAATTGGCCACACACCTTTGGGCATACGCCGTCAGCGGACGATGCACAATGGCATTGCAGAGAATGTGGCAATCGACATTGACCACGCTAAAGATCTGATGCGTAGGATGAACCTCACTTCTACCCGTACACATTCTAGTAGAATTAGCCTGTGGATCCGAGTCGGTATTAATATTTCTTTCAAGACCTGTTTGACTCCAGGCAGTCAAGAAAGGGCACTGAATGAAACAAGCTGCCAGTCCCCTGGGCTGATGTCGTGTTGTATTCGGTCTACCGAAAGCAGACAACCGATGAGCAGGATATTCTGCCCACGAAAGGGAAGTGACGATCACTCGACCATTTGATTGAACTTGTTGAATATAACCGAGTCTACCAAAAAGCGTGGTTCAGCCCAGGATCGAACTGGGAACCTTCTGTGTGTGAGACAGAAATCATAACCATTAGACCACTGAACCGCTACCGGTCGCTCTGACTGAGTGAAACTATGATGACACAAGCGATATAACCAGGAAACAGGCATCGTCGACGAATCTAGAGGTAGTGTTAATTTTTATACAGAAATAGTACAGCGTACGGCGGCCGTGACGTCGTTTTCGACAGTTGTAACGGACTCCGTCAAGAAGCTTAACAAGTGCTAAGTTTCTTGATGGCGTCCAAGGTGAGAGTCTTATAAGTCGACGCATCAGGGAAGTTGTTGGGACAGTTGCGAAAGGTGTGCGTCTGAAAGGGAAGACGGCACTTGAAACAACCGTCGTGGTCACGCAAGAGTTTCCGTTTGTTGTCGGTGAGCACCGGGAGGTGAGTGAGGTGGATAGTAGAGGTAGAGGGACGTGGAGTCACAGGAGGAGGCTTTCCTGGTCGGCACTCAGCATCCGTCGTAAGGCAAATCGTGGAGGGAGCCTGGCGGAGATTTTGTTCAATCATCTCACGGAAGAGACGGGCCTCACGGATTCGCTTCTAGTCGAGTTCCTTGACCTCTCCGATCCACTTACGCAGGCTAGCTTCATTCTTGGCGTCAGAGGAGCGATATTTAACAGCGAGGTCCTTGTTCATGTTGGCCTCAAAGTGATGGAGACGGAGGTCAGACATGTGCGCTTCGTCATGTATGAGGATGGAGTTTTGAGTCTGGACATCCACAACCCATTCGTGAAAGGGACGAGAACCTTGTCGCGAAGCCCACATCTTGAGGCGGAGATCAACGACCCAGTCAGTCAGGAGCCAGTAGGAACGAACTTGCTCCATGAAGGTGGGGAAATCGAGGTCATTGAGACGGGCGGATTCAACAGCGTACCACTGCTGGATACGAGGGTCCAGAAGGCCTTTCGCGATGCGCTGAACTTGTTTTCCGGGGGGAACGGACTTGTGTAGGAAGTACTGAAGGCAACCCATTTCCCACCTGCGAAGTTGCTCTGGAGCGATATCACCAGGGGTTAGAATAGACTGTTTCGTTGGTGAGCTCTGGCGAAATTCTCCAGACATCGTTTGGGGGCGTGAAAGGTTTATATCGGGGAGTGCAGGAATCGAGGACTGTCAGGCGGAGATGGGTGACTTGAAGCAGTGTCGTGAATATCGGAGAGGACAACAGAATGCCGAAAGGGGGAAAGGAAGGATGATTGTGCAAGAAACAGTCTACGCTTTATATGTGCCTACATCGGCGGGTATATCCGGGCCGTACTGAGTACGTGTTAAGGTGGCATGGCGTTCATGTCCGAATTCTTTTTGCCATTCGAATCATCCATAGTTCAAGTTACTCGTTGGTATACCATCCAACCGGTATCGAGTGGTCATCGTCGCCAAGTCGTCATTGAATTCCCCTATACTACAAAGCTTGTGATTGGACCTGGTCCCGCCGACATATGGACAATGAGGAAAATAATGCCAGCAAAGGCCGTCTCGTGGAAGCACGGGGAAGAAGAATCACCTCCGATACTGAGCGCTTACCCCCTCCCACGATTACAAGATATTATTGCTACTTCGTTTGTGTTTGTCACGTCTACCACCTTCAACCACTAGCATCTGCGGGGCCTGTCGGATTGAGCGCCAATATAGTTGCCAAGTGTTCATGGGCTTCACGGTAGTTCTGAGAACCCATTGCGACTTCAGCGAGCCGTTGCAATCGTTGGATACACTGTTGTCGAAAACCTATGTCGGATGATCAGGAAACACAATTCAAGTTGCATCGTTCCATGACCACTAACCGAGTTCCCATTGCGCACGCTCGTCTTGGACACTCGCGTCCACCGTGAGCTCCGAGGTCTGCATCCGTCGAAACCAAGAGATTGCCTCCGTGATCTGACCATTCGCTTCGAGGACGTCGCAAATTGCACGGTAAATAAGAAACCTGGGGACCTTGAACTAAGGTGACGAGTCTATCAGTATCGGGATCACTATGTCCCGTAAGACATACCTTGGTGGCAATATGATCCAATTCTTCATTCGTCGAGCCACGATGCAGCATTGTGCCCGCCCACTTGTTTAATAGAGCACTTGGAGTGGACGGACCAAGGGAAAGTGCGGTAGAGTAGGCTGCGAGTGCATCGTCATGATTCTTGATGTGTGATGCCTCGTCTCCAATTCTCTCCAGCTCCCCGATGCATTTGTTCGTAAACCCTGATAGAATAAGCTGAATAGCATTCTCTGATCTATGACTAAGGAACTCACGAAAAAGCCAATCCACAATCAATGTGTCAGGTTTCACGTCATCTGACCCGGATGTGCTTGCAATCCCCACAATCTCCGAAAGTGTCTGTGCAGCATCGATGACATGGCCGTCCGCATATAGTATCTCACATTTGTTTTTCTGCCGATACACAGAAAGGATCTTCATCAAGACATCTGATTGCTGTTGGGAATTGGAAAGGTCAGTGCGGAGTTGCTTGGCGATATTATCGGCCTTTCGCTGAGAGTCGGATAGTTGACTACGGAGGCTTTTTATCTTTTCGTCTGAGGATACATGTACAATCACGTGTCAGCATGAGGATGAACATGGAATGACTCTCGCACTTTGTGACTTGATACTTGAATCCTTTTGTTGGACCGCATTTCGGCAGTCCGTGAGCTGGACTCGGAGGCCTTGGACGGTCTTCTCGAGTTCATCTGATGAACACGAACATTAGAAAAAGCAGGGTCATCAGGGCACTTGTAGACACACTTGAACGCTCCCGGTTTTCGCGAAGGGACCTGATTGTCTGCTTTACATACGCTTTACCCTTTGTGCGCAGATTTTCAGATATCTGTTGTGGTTTCTAATGGAACCCATGTTGCACGTTGATCATTTTGCACTCACATGATCACAGTAGGGAGGGGGAAGGAGATCTAGGAGATCCTGAAAGATGATCTTTGATCCTCCACCAGTCACGAGATCGTAATTTGCTGATACAGCCATAGAGTCCGCATGGGTTTGGTAAATGACTGATGCAATTTGCTTGTGTGTCGCAGTATCCCAAAACGATATGCTAAGGCCAGCGGAGACCGCGAGAAACGCACCATCGCTTGCCAGGGACATGCAATCAGGATACTGATCATGGTAAATTGGCCATTTAGAGAGCTCTACTCGGGAGGATACGTCAAGATGGTGGATATAGCTGTCGTGAGAAAACACAAAGAGTTGCTTGTCCCGCCAGGCGAGTGAGTGATTGTCGAATGAAGTGACTTGAATCGGAAACTCGATGAGGATTTGGCCATCTCGACAATCGTATATCCGAACAGATTTGCGCTTCCAAGTTGCAGTGGCGATCAGGGATCCATCAGGGGAAAACTTGGTCCCAACGACCCAGTAATCGTGTTTCAAGTCTTCGAGCACCGGCTCGCCAGTCGAGAACGGGGAAAGAACAGCAGTCAAATCATCTGATCCGCTCGCGATTATCTTCCCATCCGGTGAGATGTCCACCGCCCGAACAAGTTTTTGATGTTTTTTGATAACACTTACTCTTTCGTTCTTTTCCGCATCCCACACCATCACTTCGCCATGCTCCGTCCCGTTCACAATCCATTTTCCATCCTGTGAGATGGCAATGCACCAAACACTGCTGCCTGCATCCATCGGCTTTCCCACCTTCTTTCCATTCGTCACCCGCCAACGCTGAATTTTCCCGTCTCCGCAACCGCTTATAATGTACTCCCCAAGGAAAGCAACTTCAAGAACGTTTGCACAATTGATTTCAATTTGTGTATTTTGTCGTTCGAAGATGCTGTCACTCAAGGAAGATCCGATGCTTTCGCTCAGAGATCCTTGCATTCCCGTCAGTATCGCCATTGCCATTGCGCCATATGCTCACCATTCCTTGGCCTAAAACTGAGACGTCCACTGGAAGACAACATACTGGACCAGGTGTCAGAGTGGCGGAAAGAAGAAAGGATGCCACTGCATGTCACTGGCATAATGGTTGTTTCCCTGCCGTAGCCATGCACGTGTTCTTTTTGGATTGTGGCACAATGGGGGACTTGGGGGACTTGCCTCATCGTCCAGTATAGTGCCCGACGCCTCGACTCCATTGTTAGTGCCATCACCATTGTGAGTACTTGACAGAAACGGTGTCGTTAAAAAGATGTCGTCACGACCGTCAAACTTTCACCAGATCCTCTCAACAAACCCGAGCTTGAATGCAATGCCACCCTGTTATTCCATCCGCCACGCGCAGAACGTGCCTCGAAACGTATGACACGGTTCAAAATGTAAACTCATCGTTGGTTCCTCTAAAGGCCCAAAATTCGCAATGGTATATCGGGTCGTTCAGTCCGTAAACGGACAGCCGCATTCCTAGCATCCAAGGTACGTCTGATTTTCTCCTTTAAAACAACGTTTCAATGTACAAATTACTGCAGTTTACGGTGGCTCAGGCGTGGCGTTCAGCCAGATAATTAGCTTTGTGAACTCATGCAATACCCCTTTATACAAAACTGATACTTTGCTGCATAATGGCTCAACTCGTCCAAAAAATTGTCAGCTAAACCACTTTCCCGAAACCACGCAAATGCTCTATTCTCGGTTCAAACACCAATCTTAATGGCTTTTGGTGAGACACGATCCCACTGCAGGTGCAAACGCCATATCACCAATGAGCCAATTGGGATCTTCAGCCCGAAGCAATTCGAATCTGCGGAGGGGATCCAAGTCCTTGGGGCTAAGAGGAACGCAATCGCCGTCATCTGCTCTGGTTCTGATCCAGTTGCTGTAACCAGATATCGGCCATATGGTCAAGAGATACGAGCTCAGTTCTTTGCGTTTGCTTTGTCGTCTCTTCAAGGGACACACTAACTCGGTCGAATCAGTCGACTTTTCACCCGATGGAAAGCGCGTCGTCTCTGGGTCTTGGGACAATACGGTGCGGATTTGGGATGTCGAGACAAGATCTATCCTAGTTGCGTAGTCTGAGATATTTTCTTGTCCGTGACCCTCAATATCTGGTGTCCTCACCACAGTATTTGCACAGCATGCCCATTGTAATGCATGTACATGGAAACTGGGTGGGTGCAAAGTACATTCGGTGCCCCTGTTCTTTGGATACCACACTACTACCCCGAGATCTGCTCTCTGCTTATCCCCAGCAACCGTGATTATTGGTGTTCAAAGCATTCAATTTGATATCAGTCGTTTCGTGCATGAGGAACGATGGCCAGAATGTTTTGACTCCACACTTTCATAATTACCATGGACTTGTACAATTGTAATGGCATTGACTGATCACAACTCTGACCACAATGATGCGCAGTTCGAGTCTTTGCGGCGGGAGGATCGCGAACCGTTCAACGACATGGGCACTGAATAGATTACCGTATTTGCGTACGTACTGCGGGGAGTCATGGGTGGAAGTAAGTTGCGCTATTACGGTACAGTTTTCGGTTTAGGCGTTCCTAACGGCCCCAAACCTGGCAAATTCAATGCCTGTCGAGGCTCCAGAGCTCCATCAGGGCCTCGAAGCCATCGTTACCAGTGGGTTGGTACGCGTTGTCCCAACGGTGTCTACGGTCATCATCCCACTTTAAAGATCCACCAGTTCAAGACCTCCAGGACCTCCACCGATATCCCTCATTTCCAGGAACCACTTATTTTTTGCTTATTCGACGCAATCACCGTGTATACGATGCCTGGTCCACGAGCGAAACAAAACACCGCGAAAAAGAACAAGAAAAAGGTGTTATCTCAGGATAAAGCTGCCTTGGGGTCGACATCACCTCCTGCTATGCCGGCACATGTACTCAGCATCCTGAATGAGCTATCGAACGATAGCTGGGACAAGGTCGCAAAAATTCTGTGTGAGCACCTTGAGTTACCCGGTACATCTCCAACCTGCCACCTCTCCGAGCGATGCTGATTGTCGGTCAGACCTGACGACAAGGAAAGGCCTCAAGAAAGTGTACCACAACTTTGACGAGATCTACAAGCGCATAGAAAATACGTATGTTGCCTATGACGGAAATCAATTCATACGAGGAGGCATTGTTGCCATCTACGTCAAGATGTGTGCGGATTCCATCCTGAGGAATATGCTGTTTCATCATGGTACAATCATGTTTTCCGTTTCTAAATACCAACTGACAACCGAAAAGGTCTCCTTGCGAAGATCATCACCCTCATCGATAAGCCTGACTCTCGTCATCTCGCCCTGAGAGCTCTGACGACCGTCACCCAACATGGCGGGTCAGACATACGCAAGGAGATCTCCTCGCAAATCCCCGATCTGACTAAAGTCCTTCAGGACTCCCCTGACGACATGTACGCCGCCGAGCTGGCCATCTCCACGATTGCACATGTCGTCACCTGCTCTATCGACGAACCACAAAAACCAGCGGTCAAGTACGTCAAGGTGCTCCAGCTCCCTAAGCTCATCCCTCTCGTCCTCGGCTTCATTGGCAAGCCCGGTGTTACTTTACCTCTACTTCACCACGCCCTCGAGTTATTCGGGAACCTCACACAACACTGTCCACAAGATTGTTTAACATTTCCCGACATGATCGATTTCCTCATTGCGTGCATTCGTAGTGGCGATGTGCACTCTCGCTTCTACACGCTTGGCGCTGTGATCCGCTTGAAGGTGCCAGAATCAGAAAAGATGATTACCGATCCAAACGCACTTCTCGCTGCCGTGCAACGGGGCTTGCCAACTCACCTCAATAACCTCCTTATGGACTATGGACTGGCACGCTGCGAATCAGTGCTCACCCTCCGTTCTTCTGCGGAATTCCAGAACGCGATGATGCAGTGCTTGCGAGACCAAGATTTGTACAAACTCGGTCTTACCCTCGCTGAACTCATCCCTCGCAACGAGTTCTCCATCAGCGAAGGGGGTTTCCAAACCATCAACGAGCGTACGGGGAGAGCTGAATTTGCAGACGTTGGTTTACCATTCAAGATGTGGGTCGACGCGCTCCCGCATTGTGCCAAAAGTATTCGTGAGCGGGGGAAGGCCGGGGGAGATGACCTCGCGGATATGCTGAGCATGAAGTTCTTTGTTCTCCGTTCTCGCGTACCCGAGGCGATCGCGATTGCTAAAGCTGCGATCGAACGTAACCCCAAGCAAGCCTACCCGTATTACATCATGACGCTTGGTGAAGATGAGGAGACAGGACTGCGCTGCGCTAAAAAGGGACTCAAGTGCAGGAACGTCACGCCGTTTGTGAGTCATGCACTTCGGGCGCGTGCGACGGAGATCGCGGGGAACCTGGCCTTGTGTCGTATGCAGCAGTCAATAGTGGGCGACCAGAAATGGGAGGAGGGACAAGCGTTCTTAAGTAGCGCCTTGGAAGACGCACAGATCTACCTCGCTCAGGCACCACCGGACATGCGCCATCGGAAGAGCATTCTGTACTGGTACATCACGCTGACTCTCGCGCAAAAGGGGCCGGAGCTGTCGACCGACCTACACGAACTCAAGGTGAACCGCCCTTTTCTCATCCATGTTGAACCTTATATATCTTGCTCACGCAGAAATACAACGACATGCTCAAGATTGCCGATGACTTCTTCGCCGAGTTTCGCATCGTCCCGCCGAAATCACAGCTTCGTTTTGCACACGAGCGCATCTTTTCACGCTACGCCGTTGCGATCAAGAAATGGGATGCGGTCGTTGCGCAGCTTGACACCCACAGCGTTGACAAATATATTCTCTCGCGTGACAAGGCTGAAGATCGGCTCGCTGCATGGCTGGACGATATCCAGGACGAGACTGGGGACGACAATGACAACGATCGTCCACGGGGGTCGTCGCACTCCAAAAGCTTGAAGACTAATCCTACGGAATTGCACCGGTGTTCGTGGTGCGGCAACCCAAGCGCAGTGCTGCGCAAATGTGGGGGTTGCGAAAAGGCGAGGTAAGACCCAACCGGAGAGATGTTGGGCAGAATGCGGCTAATCGGCCGGAATGGTTTAGGTATTGCGATACGAGCTGTCAGAAGATGGCATGGTCTGAACACAAGATCGAGTGCAAGCTTGGCAAGATTGTGAGCTCGTCTATTTAATCGGGTGGTAAAAGATGATAACTCAAGAGATACTGTCATCGATGAAGAGTGAATCACTCACCCCACATCTTGGAGGTACACGCGCAAAAATGATGATTTTGTCTGTAGGATACTCGCTAGCAGCGTTGTTGTTGATATATGTACTGATTAACGTCTTAACGAGCATTCTGGGGGTATGGATAGCCCTTTAGGGTAAACATTTTATAATTCGAAAGGAATGAATCGACACTGGCAGTTGGAGCGAGATCCGTTGATTTCAGGTTGAGGTGAGTTTGTGATCTGGAGTGCTGAAAAGAGCGCGTTTGCTTGAGATGCATATCTTCAGCGGCTGGAGATACAAACACCGCAGATTCTTCGTGGTATGAAGAATCGCGAGGGCTGCTGGATACTAAACCCAACGGGCAAAGTGGCATCCCAAAGTGCAACTCGAGATGAACATGTTGCAGACCAGCAGAAATACAGGAATCTGATGTAGTGCGATTACAAACTCACAAAGGTTCAGAGAGTACCCGCGCGCGGCGACGGGTGGTGGGCGTGATGGTATCTTGCTCTAATAACATTCAAAAAAGCGGAAACCGTCACGGTGAGGAGCGCTCACACGGAAACAGAACGTGGATGAGCATATGTATATGGAGACGGAAGGGGGAAAGGAAAGATGACTGTTTCATGTAAACCACCGTAGAACAAACACAACGTCACTTCTTTCCCTTGTCCGGACCAAAGAAGTTGAACAGTCCTCCGCGTTTGGCAGCTCCTCCTCGGGGCTTAGGACCCGATCTTGCCTTGGGCTTCGCAGTGCTCTCTTCTTTCGCCGCCACCTTTGGTTGCGTCTCCTCAACCTTGGACTCCGAGGCTTTCTTCGTTGCCTTTCCCTTTCCCTTGGGTTTTGTCTCTACCTCTTCCTCTTCCTCGACAGACTCGTACGACGAGTAGTCTTC
>JBBPLC010000198.1:0-44653 GCA_038089535.1 Hemileccinum rubropunctum | reverse complement strand
GGAAGCGCACATATCCACATCCACGTTGGTCAGACTGGAAGTGACCTATGGAGCGTGAAATGGAGACGTGCCTATAGCGATGACGCGGTGGCCCATTGCGAGGGCATACTGGATAGCTGAATGGACAGGCGCCGAGTAACGTTTGGCATGAGTGAAAGGGAGAAAAGTGGAGGGTCATTCACCGAGATGTCCCAGACCGCCACCTGCACCGGGAATCGCAATCCAACTATTAGGGGGAACTTCGATGCGTTTCAGGGCCTTGTAAACTGTCACGCCCTAGAACGGTTACTCGTCAGACAAGAGGAACGCTTGAGTAGGGCAAGCATCCTTACAGCACAGAGAATAGGCGTGGCAGCTGCGCTGTCCAGGGACTTGGGGATTGGAGTGACGTAATAGGTCCATGCAACCTTGTAGCGTGGCACCAGTTTGAACAAGTCAATCGATACATCGACCAACTCACCGTGTATTCTGCAAAGGTACCATCCGTGGTATAACCGTGGAATGGCTGGGCAGAGCACACTAGCGACAAGATAAACATGAGATACGTATCATGCATGATGCCGTAGCAGTCGTACTCACCTTGTTCGTTTCCCGCACGACAATCATCGCAATTCAAGCACGTCCGTGCGGTGAACTTGAGCCCGACCCTATCTCCCAGACTGACCGGGCTATCCAAGGTCCCAGCGCCGATAGCGACGACGGTGCCTACACCTTCGTGACCCCCTATACGCGGCAACGTAGGCGGGTTCAACCAATCGCCATTACGAGCATGCAAATCAGTTTGACAAACGCCCGCATACTCGATCTTGACGAGACATTCGTTGGGCTTGAGCTGAGTGGGATCTGGAACGGGGTGTGTAGAGAGGAGAGATACCGGCTCTCCACAAGTGCGTATCTGCGCTGCGCGTTGGACGGTAGGGGTCGACGTTTCGAGTGCCATCGAGGTCGGTTCGATATCAAGTACTTTTTCTGCAGTATTAGATTCGCTGCGCGTTGAATCGGGGTTATATATATGATGGGTGATACGCACGTTGGTTCGGTGGTTGTGTGGAAGGACTCGGAGTTGCGGTCTAGATAGGGTCGGCAGACTCGAGGGTTTCAGCCTGAGTTTGCATTTGCCAAGCTCGCAGTGATCACGGTGGGTCACCGAGTCGGAATTGTCATTGTCGTCAGATATGACCAGTCATTCTTCTCCAGCAAACTATTGGATCGTGGGTTATCATTGATACACTAGCGTCGTACTTGATCATCATCATGCCATGAGCGGGTGTGGCAAAAACGTCATGTTCCATGCGCCTCAGTCTCAGGCTCAGGTGGTTGTGGCTAAGCGAGTGATAAATTACTTGACTTGACAGGTACTGAGACGTCCTAATAGATAAGCCCGAATACCCTCTTGCAACGCACTGGGATATACACAAGTCGTCGGGTTTGATCGTATCATCATTGTAGTAAGACTGACCTGATGATATTTGCACAGCATTTGGTGTGATTTGACGTGGCTGATTGATCCCAATTTGGCAAGCCAATTGTTTGAGATAAGGGTAAGGTACCGGAACACAGGTGCACAAAACAAACACGGTAGTACTATTATATCGAATCGAGAAACGGACGGGGATAGGATCAAAGAAATTGGCAAAAAATACATACCAAGCAACACAGTGCACGGTTTGATCATGATGGTTTACCACATGACTTTTTGCCCCAGTCCGATCTCCTTGCCCGTGTTGTCTTTCATAGCTCTCACTCCCCAAAAGGCAAACTTGTACGTGGCACCGTTACCGTGACCCGCTTTTCGGTACATGCTATCATAGCACACGCTAAAGGAGAAGAAGCCTTCAAAGAGCTCTTTCACTAAGCCGTCCTTTTCCTTTGTCCAGACACGCTTGATTTTGAAAACGCCTTTGGCGCTCTTGATACCACAAACAGGCGACAATCCGGTGTGTCCAACGAGACCCGGCCCTGGGATGCTGTGTTCTGGAGCTTGGAAAGATGAACGCTCAGTGGAAGTGAACGTGAGGGATTTTTTATACGTGAAGCCATCGAGTATGATGTCAAATGGACGTTCGGCCATGGGATCCAGGACGGACGCACTCTCAAAGCGACCATGGGGCGGGGCAAGTGAGGATGCGTCCTGAGGTGCGAGAAAACAACGTGCGGTGTAATCGTGTTTGGCTTGAGAGGCGAGAATCCTGTCATATACAGCGGAATAATCGGGTATCGTTGCTCCGGTGGGTAAACAGAGTTTGGCGAGGAAGGGCAAGTACATTCCATACAGATCAAAGTTTCCAGAAAAAGTCGGAGGAAGTTGTGTCACATCCGGATGAAGGACAATAGTAGGCTGATGTGGAGTTGGTCGGTCTTGCTCGTTTGTTTCTGTCGTTCGGTGAGCGGCGGTACTAGTCACGCGCCCCTTGGACGACTTGACCGGTGAGACTGGCATAAGACGTGCAGCGGTTTGCATTGTATGGGTAGATTGTGGTATTTCTGGGGACGGTTTGGTTCGTTTAGCGGGACGACGCGAGGCTTGCTTTGCTGGGATTGTGCTTCCCTGCGCAACAGCCAACTCGGGAGTGACTCGAAGTCTCTTCAAGCTTCCCGCTGAGGTGGATGTGGATGGACCTGGCTAGTGGTAGTGTTTAAAGTACCAGACTTGTGAGATTAGTACTGTACTCACCGGCGAGCGGTGCATTTTCATTAAATGAATCAAGTAGAATAGAAAGGGGACGTGTCGAGTGCGCGACTGGTCACGTGCTGAACAATCGCGCTAGGCTCGCTACCACAATGACCTGAACGAACAAGTTCTGCGGCACCCCGTTCCGTTTCTCCACTCTATTGTCGAGTTGACAGCTCATCATGACGACATATTAGAGCCCCATGCCCTCGGAAAAATGTCGGACAATCATCGGTATTATTCCGGATTCGGCACGTGCTCTACTTGATATCACCTTCATAAGAGCGGGGACCAACGCATTCCCCGTTTCTTTATCTTTCTCTTCGACGTGGACAAGATGCCCTCCTCAGATTTCCGTAACGCCAACATCGACGAGATCGTCGACCAGCTCACCACTGACGAGGCCATCTCCCTGACTGCCGGTGTCGGCTTTTGGCACACGCACGAGATACCTCGACTCGGTATACCAGCTATCAAGGTCAGTGTCGATGACTCTTTCTACAAATATCTCACCTCCCAATCCTAGGTCAGCGATGGTCCAAATGGCAAGTTTCTGTTCGTCGTATTTTACTTGGTACTAAACTATATGCAGGCATCAGAGGAAACCATTTCTTTATGAGCACTCCTGCCAAGTGTCTTCCCTCAGCAACCGCGCTGGGCGCAACTTGGGACACTGAGCTCATTGAGCAAGCTGGTTTCAAGCTTCTCGCAGGCGAAGCCAAATTGAGGGCTGCTCCTGTTATCCTTGCCCCAACATGCAACATCCAAAGGGTACGTCCATCTCAGCTTTATCTTTTCTTCATCAACTTACCATTATTCTCAATACAGAACCCCCTTGGAGGACGGGTAAGCTTATCGCGAAGTTTGTGATCGAATATATACTCACACACAAACAGGCTTTCGAGAGTTTTTCAGAAGACCCTATACTCTCTGGGTTCATTGCTGCTGCCTACGTGAACGGTGTTCAGAAAGGCGGTATCGGAACTACTATCAAGCACTTTGTGTATGTCTTCGCTATGCTCCATTCGTATAACCCTGGCTCATTTCTCATCTTAGATGCAATGACAAGGAGAACGATCGAATGGCTTCTGATAGTGTACTCAGCGAACGTGCTCTCCGTGAGATTTACCTCATGCCATTCATGCTTGCGCAAAAGCATGCTAAACCTTGGTGCTTCATGAGCTCGTGAGCGTTCCTAAAACTATCATCATTCGATGTCCACTGACTATTCTTTGTTCGTATTCTTAGCTATAACCGTGTCAATGGCACCCACGTATCTGAGAACCGTTACTTGCTACAGGACATCCTCAGAAACGAATGGAAGTTCGATGGGTTGATCATGAGTGACTGGTAAGAATAAAACCATCACTGAGAAAGGTAATTCCATTGAAAAATGGTTTTCTAGGTTTGGGGTCTACAGCATCGACCTCAGTCTAAATGCTGGATTGGACCTCGAGATGCCGGGGACAAATAAATGGAGAACCCTTGATCTTATGAACCGTTCAATTGGGTCCCGAAAGATCACCATTCGGACCGTCAAAGAACGCGCGAAAAAGGTGCTTGAATTAGCTAAACGAGTCGCACAAGAATCCCCAGACGTACGTTTTCCAACCCAAATCGTCGATAACGTGTACTAATGGCTCTTTCAGATCTTGGACGGAGATGGCATCGAACGAACTGTCGAGAGTGAAGAAGACAAGGCTCTCATGCGCAAGCTCGCGGCAGAAGCCATTGTCCTCTTGAAGAACGACAATAATCTCTTACCCCTTCAACCTGAAAAGTTGAAAAAGATCGCGATTGTTGGTGGCAACGCACGGGCTGTCGTCTTATCTGGTGGAGGTTCTGCCGCCTTGAAGCCCTCGTACTTTGTCACCCCATATGATGGTATTATCAATGCACTTCCGTCAAACGTCGAGGTCGCGTACAGCGAGGGTGCTAGCAGTACGTCGTTTCTCGATTTCCAAGATAGTTCGCTGACCATTTAATTAGCATACATGGAGATGCCCACGCTTGACTTTGAACTTACGACACCATCAGGAGAGCGCGGATGGATCAGTACCTGGTATGCGCATGAGAGTGACGAGAGCATGGCTCCTCTGAGCACGCCCTATGCAACACGACTCGTAGATGAGACTCGCATCTTCATCAGTACCTCTGCGCCCAAGGGCATCACCCGCAGATGGACCATGAAACTTGAAGGTCAGCTGAAGCCCAGAGCAACCGACTGCACATTCGAGTTTGGCCTGACTGTGTCGGGAAGAGCCAAGGTAGATACGCTGTTTCCCTTTGGAGTATACCTCGTCTTGACTCGTCTTCCTTTCAGCTCTTCGTCGACGGCAAGCAAGTTATTGATAACTGGACACGTCAACGCCGTGGAGACTCGTTCTTCAACAGTGGTTCGCAAGAGGAGAAGGGCAGAGTCGACCTCAAAGCGGGTGTCACGTACAACATCCTCGTCGAGTTCTGCAACGTCAGGGCTCCTGCAGACGGCGATGAGGACGAGACCGTTCAAGACAGTAACCCCGGTGTCCGGCTTGGTGGCGCAGAAGTCAAACATCCTGATGTAAAGATGGCCGAAGCCGTCAAGCTGGCATCCGAGGCAGACGTTGTCATTGCTGTCGTTGGTCTGAACGCGGACTGGGAGACAGAGGGCTACGATAGGAAGACGTTGGCCCTTCCCGGTCGTACGGACGAACTGATCACCAAGGTGTTGGCTGCGAATCCAAAGACGATCGTGGTCACTCAATCTGTAAGATCGCTTTCCTATTCCCTCTCGGCATTCTCTGAGATGGTTCCGAAAATGGTTTAGGGCTCGTCGATAACGTTGCCCTGGGCGGACTCTGTACCTGCCATCGTCCACTCTTGGTACCTCGGTAATGCAACGGGTGATGCCATTGCCGACGTTCTTTTTGGGAAGAAGAACCCATCCGGAAAACTTTCGCTGACATTCCCCAAGAGACTCGAAGATATTGCTGCCCACGGTCACTTCCACTCGGAGAACGGCGTCGTGCGTTATGGAGAAGACTTGTTTGTCGTACGTATCTCTCACGTGTGCTATCCACGTGAGAGGACCATAACCTTTTTCTTTCTCTCTTTCCCTATAGGGTTACAAACACTTCCAACACCGTGATATCGCTCCCCAATTCGCATTCGGGTAAGTCCACCCACCCGGGGGGGTTCGATGCCTTCTCAGACCTGACCACCAAACACAGACACGGTCTCTCCTACACCACCTTTGCCTATTCCAACCTCGAGCTCTCCACGCCCACCATCGCCAACGGCGATTTCGCGTTGACCGCCAACGTGTCCGTAACCAACACCGGACCGATCTCCGGCTCCGAGATCGTCCAGCTGTACGTGTCGATGCCTACGACGTCCGACTTGACGCATCCTCCGCGACTGCTCCGCGCGTTTGGGAAAATAAAGAACCTCGCGCCGGGTGCGAGCGCGCGCGTCGCGTTGACGCTCGACAAGCTCGCGGTGTCGTATTGGGAAGACCGGATCGGGCGCTGGGTGATCGAGCGGGGGGAGTATGGGGTGAGCGTGGGACCGAGTAGTGACAGGTTACCGTTGAGGGCGACGTTTGTCATCGACAAGGGGTTGGAGTGGATTGGATTGTGATGGGAACCCCTGTTTTTGTATGGAAATATTGGCAGTACTTGTACGATACGCGCAAATGAACGAGGAATGCGGAGCAAATTTTTTTCTTTTTCAGAGCGAGGTGTGGCAAAATACAGTAAATAATACATGCTTCTAGGGGATCGAGTACATGGGAGCAGACATACACGGGGGGGAAAGAAGAAAGAGGAAATGTACACGCCACTGGCATATAAAAATACATACCCATATCCAATCGGAATAATATCATCGAAAGCAAATAAGCGGAGCCGCATGGTCAAGGGGAAGAGAACTAGAACAAAAGGAAGGGGGGGGCGCACGAAAGTTACTTGAAATGGAATGGGCATACCTGGTCAACCAACAAAAAAAAACTTGTTTCCATCGATCAACCCTCGTCTGAATCGAACAGCGAAATGGGTCGTGCGAGCGCTGCAGGCGACTGCGTCAACCCGTGCTCCTCGTCGTCTTCGTTTTCGTCCTTGTCCTTGTCCCTCTCGCGAACAAACTCGCGTTCGTAATCTCTTTGCGAATCGCGTCGTCTGTCCCTGTCTCTGTCCCTGTCCCTGTCCCTGTCCTTGTCGCGCTCGCGCCCCCAATCACGAACAACATCTCTCCCCCCAACCCCAACCCCAACCCTCTCCCTCCCCCCATCTCTATCTCTATCTCGATGCCTCGCATGCGACGTACGCGGACGAACAGGCGGCGCGGGGTACACCACGCCAGGCGGAAGCGGCGCCGCCTCGTACCCATCACCGCTCTCACCTCTACCACGTCCCATCGAGGACGTACTCTGCGTGCGCGTACGGGCGTATCCGTTCGGTAGATTGGGTGGGGGCTGGGGGTAGGCCGGGGGCTGAGACTGGGGTTGGGAGTAGGGATACGAATGCGTACGGGCGTGGCCAGGGTTACGATCGGGTTGTGATCGACGATGATCTTTGGCTCTGGATTGCGATCGAGGTTCCGGCGTCGGTGTCGACCCGGTTGGGTAGGGGACGAACCCGCTCGGCCATGGAGCCGAAGGCGTGGAGCGATCGTACGCAGAAGAAGACGGTACCGGGTGGTGCCGGGAACGAGACTGAGACTGGAATTGGGATGACGGACGTGGTGCTTGGTGCCCCGGATCATCCTGTGGCAGCGGTCGGTTCGCAGCCTCGGGACTCAATAGCTCGGGCTGCGCTGCGATCGTCGCAGAAGGCGATACGGCCGTTTCAGGTTCGGACTGCGTATGTGCAGATGGGGTTAGTACATGTATGGCAACGTGTGCTGGGATACCCACCGGTGACTCGACAATAATGTTCGGGATGCTGCCGCTTCCGCCAGAAGAACGACGCTGCCGGAAACGCTGCCGCAGATACTCGAGGGGCGACCGGGCGCGTGCAGGATGCGAGTCGTCGTCGGGTGCGTGCCCGTGTGCTGCGCTGGGTGCCGCAGGGGTGGTCGAGTGGGGCCGTGGATCTGCGCCAACGTCACCGAGGGGTGTGGGCGTCACGATCTCCCGCGGTCGGTAGTAGAATTGCGTCGGTCGGCGCGAAGGGGGCCCCGATGACGGCGTCTTTCGGTCCATATTTCCAATCGTCAGCGTGGGGTTGTCTGGAAGAGGGAAGCACACTCACATACGAGCGCGGTGGGTTTGGATTCCTTGGCGGGGTAGAGGTATCGGAGTCCGCGCGCCATTGCTCGATGATGCTTTCTGCTTCCGTTCTGTCAGAACGGTGACGATCCTGCTCTCTATGCTCGCTCCGAGATGTGCTAGTCCTGGAGGGCTGACTTCCACTCCCCGCTCTACCGATGTATATTTCGTTTCGTAAGGAACTTGCAGGACGTTTGTTCACTAGATCATATTGCGATATGTGGGTCGATGTGCGAGATGCGAGCGAGGGCGTGTGCACACTGTAAACGGGCGGTGGAACGGACGTTTGATAAGCATAGTCGCGCGACCGAACAGGTGGTGGAACCGGGGTGGGGTCTGGATGAGGGACCGGCAGACTATCTTCGAGTTCTTCCGCGGCGGAGCCGGGAGAGGGAGGAACGGGTTGCTGTAACTCGTGTGGGGGTGGCACGTGGATATATGAAGTGGGAGAATCGGCCGGTGGGATCCATCCATCGGGAGGGACGACGATGTGCTGAACAGGCGTGACGGGGCTAGCCCGGATCGGTATTGGACGAATGGTTTCTGGTGCATCGGACTCATGAGACGGAGAAGACGTATGATGTACGTGAGAAGAGGCGCGGACGGGAACTGGACTGGCACGCGATGGGACGGGCAGTGGCTGCGCAGTCTCAAACGTACGTACAGGGGGCACGGATTCGGGACGCGGCCTGTGATTAGCGTGGGTAACGAAAAGGGGGGAACGCGGTCATTGACGTACGGTTGTTGTCGGAGGGAGGCACTAGAGCGTAACTGGATATGGGATCGTGGATCATTACGTTCGTCATCTGTGAAGTCCTCGAGGAGTTCACGGGCGTTTTCGTCGTCATCATAGTTTTCTAGGGAGAGAGGGTGATGAGGAAGTTGGAGCAGTGTTCCTGTGAGCCGAAAATGTCTACCTTGGCCTTGGTCGTAACCTATCCTGCGACCCATGGATAGACCCTCCCTATATCCGACTCTACGACCCTCTTCGCGGGCAAGCATGATGAGCTTTTCTTCTTGTAGTTTGCGTGCCTTTGTTCTAGCTCTGGTTGCCTCTGCCTCTGCCTCGTTTCGCTGTGCAGCGACCTGATCGATGATATCTTGGGCTCGAAATATTTCTTTTTGTGCATTCTCGAGCTGCAGCTTGTACAACTTGAGTTCCTCTCTGAGTCTGACGGACTCCTGATCTGCACGTTCACGATTTTCTGTTGCGATGCGGAGACGATGAAAGTAGTCGAGGGCACGACGCTCTGCAGCGTTTGCACGGGATGATTCTGCTTCGAGGCGTTCGGTGGTGACGAGGTATGCAGCATTGAGTTCGCGGATTTCCTCCTCTCGAGAGACGAGACGAGCTAGGAGGTGGCTCGTACCGGAGCCATCGGCGGTGGTGTGAGAGCGATGGCGTGATGCGGATTTGGAGCGACGTCGTGCGTCGTAGAAAGGGGGTATAGTGGACGATGGTGAGGACGCCGTGCTCGAGTCGAGATCGGCGGGGAGCTCGTGGGTGAAAGCCCTGGACGAACATCAGTGTGCACTGTGGCAAGTTGGGGAATACTCGCACCTTTGTTCATCGTCGAGATCAGCATGCAACATTGAACATCAGTGACGAGCGACAAAGTGGAGGACAAAGAGGGTGCCTCGTGTACGCCTGCAGTAATCTACGATTAGCATCTACGCACGTGGTTCGTGCATGTTGACTAGCCAACACTGACACCCACCGTGCTGTGAACTTTTCTTTTTTTTTTACGGCGACGTCGACATCGATCTCGACGTTGTTGACGGTTTTCTAGTTAGGTTAAGTCGACTTGAAACGACATGAAACAAGGTCGTGTGCTTTGCTAGTTAGTGATTAGTCATCCGACCAATCATATGAAACCGATATCGAGTAGTTGCAATGCATCTTTACTGCTTTGAAGCGTTGCGTCGGGCTCATCGTCCTTGTCGTTGTCCGGCTACGTTTATTAGCGTCAAAGTTGAAGTTCGTTTACGCAGTTCCAGAATACCCGTCTAGATTTGCAGTAAGCTTATCTATCGCAATTTCCGAACCTTCTTATCGCGGTACCCCCAACTAAGCCCTTATCGTTTTTTCGTTTACAGAATACCCGAAAATCCCGCCATGTCTCACGGTTCCTATACATCCCATTCACAATCCATCATGACAGAGGAGGAAGAGGATTGGGAAGACTACGTCAAAGGGGGCTACCATCCCGTCCAAATTGGCGACACCTTTTCAGATGGTAGGTATATCGTCCTCAGAAAGCTTGGCTGGGGCCATTTTTCAACCGTTTGGCTTGCCAAAGACTCAAAGTAAGCAGCCGCTCACCTCCATTTTTTTTTATTTCATTTCATTTTTATCTTATCCCCATTCTAGGTTGAACCGCCATGTTGCGCTCAAAGTCGTTAAATCCGCTCCGAGATACACCGAGACTGCGCTCGACGAGATCAAACTTTTACAGCGCCTCATCACTTCCTCCACACAACCCCTCCAGCCCACCCCCGAAAATCCCAACCCACCTCCCTCCCCCTCACAAACTCACCCTGGCAGATCGCATGTGATATCCTTCCTTGACCACTTTAAACACAAGGGCCCAAATGGCACCCACGTCTGCATGGTCTTTGAAGTCCTGGGCGAAAATCTCCTCGGTCTCATCAAACGCCATCAGAACAAGGGCGTACCCATGCCTCTCGTCAAGCAAATAGCCAAGCAAATCCTCCTTGGTTTAGACTACATGCATCGTTGTTGCGGCGTCATTCACACCGGTCCGTCCATTTATCCTCACCGAAATCACCCACACGATAACACTATCCAGACTTGAAGCCCGAAAACGTCCTCATCTGTATCGACGACGTCGAGTCTGTCATCCAGGCAGAGATGGCTGCATCTGCCAACACTACCTCCCCTCCCTCGCGCCTAATCGGTGTCCCTCCTTCCAAGGGCCGTGGAGGCAACCACACACCACGTTCCGAGTCCGTCTTCATTACAGGCTCTCAGCCACTTCCATCCCCGTCCTCGTCCCTGGGTACTAGCCCCATGCTTGACAAGCTTGCGTTTGGCATGACTAGAATAGATGGTGAAACAATGTCCAAGCCTGGCTCGTTTGGCTCAGGCTCCCTCACGAAAGACAGCGCCTTTGGATCCGTCCCCGCCCCCGGCCTAGGCGTCCCCGAACCAAGCTCAAGTTCTAGAAGAGCAGACTCTACCGACCCCACGGCCGACCAATTTTCCAACGTTGCTCTAGATCCAGGGTTTAACAAGATGACATCACCTCACCCAGCTCATCCCCCAGGACCATCCCTACTCACCCAAATGGCACCCACGTCTTCAAATTCACCAGTTCCCTCTACCGCCAAGCCTGCTGGTTCAGGCGATGTAATTTCCTTAGACCCGAAACCCTCTACATCTGTCTTGTCCGGAGAATCGCCCCAAACAAGTTTTGCAGACACATCAACGTCCTCGAGCATGCTCGAAGGCATGGAGAAAATTACCGTCAAGATTGCGGATCTGGGAAACGGTGCGTGATCCCGTCAACGTCGTTGCCTCGAGTACTCACGCTCTGTATTTGTGTCGTTTAGCAACATGGACGGAACATCACTTTACGGACGATATACAGACACGGCAGTACCGCTGTCCCGAAGTCATTCTTGGTGCAAAGTGGGGGTCGAGCGCTGACATTTGGAGCGTCGCGTGCGTGGTGAGACGGCCCTTTCACGTGAGGCAATGCTCGTGTGACTGACCCTGATCGCCCCATAGATCTTTGAGCTCATCACTGGTGGTGACTATCTGTTCGATCCTGCCTCCGGAACACGCTACAGCAAAGACGATGACCATATCGCCCAAATCATGGAACTCCTCGGCGAGTTTCCGAAAGTGATTGCGTTTTCTGGTAAATACAGCTCAGAATTTTTCAATCGCAAGGGTGCGTGCGCTTACCAAAAAAATGTTTTTACCGCGGCCCGTTATCGCTCACAGAGGGGCTGCTACCCTAGGTGAATTACGGCATATCAACAAGTTGCGATTCTGGCCGCTCGATGCTGTCTTGCACGACAAGTACTTGTTTCCCAAGGAAGAAGCAGATGCGATCTCCGCGTTTCTGTCCCCGATGTTGCGACTTTACCCGGACAGGAGAGCTAAAGCGTCCGAACTCGTTCATCACCAGTGGCTAGAGGGGGTCGTCGTGCAGGGCGAGATAGACGTGATACGTCGGGCCGAGGAGCGGGAGGCGACCCATCGGCGACATGCGCAGCGTCAGATCACCGGAGGGACCGAGAGCCTGATTGCCAGGTCGGAGGCGGATGCGATGAAGCCTGTCGATGAAGACACTGGTGAGGGTGAGGCCGAGGAAGAGCAAGGGCAAGAGGCATCTGTGGTCCCTCAGTCCGCGCATCAACCGCCCATCCTATCCGCTCCTCCGACGGGAGGCGCAACGGCTTCCAAGGGTGCAACCAAGCCCTAGTCCTGGTATTGCACCGATCTTGCGCCCAAGGTTCATCTCATCGCGGTATGATCTAGCTAGTCGACATGGGACGATCCTCTGTCTCCTTTTTGCTCCCATCTCGTCTCTTTGCTCTGTTTGTCGCTTTCACCTTTTGGCTTTTACATTCTCACTTTTTTTCCCTCTCTCTCTCTCTCTCGTTCGCCCCCCTAATCACGTAGAGATATACCAAACAAGCGCAGCCCTAGAAACTGCTCGTACGTGTCTGATTCAAATCGTGTGGCTCATTTGTACGTTCGTTGACAAGAAAAAACGCAATAAAACATGTACACTAGACATTTATTTCCATTTCCCTCTTTCTTCTGTCGGAGCTCATAATCAACGAGGATGAAACGTGATTGTCAAGACGTTTGCAGAAGAGCTGTCATTGATCGATGACGCAGACGTTGAAACTCGATCTGTGGGAACGCATCTATAGTATTTCGTTTCGATTCGGTATCACCTGTGACCTGTCGATACGTCGTTGCTGAGTTGTACATAGCATCACCTCGAGAACGTTGATCCAACGCGTCGCATCGTGGCGAGGCCGAACTCCAAGGACCGCCCTGATTCGACACTAGTACGACCGGTGTCGCGCTGGGTAGCCGAGATTCACGAATGGGAATGGGAAATCACCGAAAACGTTCGAGGATTTGAACAGACGAAGATGCATCTCGTCTCGGGATATTATATGTATGATCAGCTGACGTTTTTTGATACCCTCGAAACGCGTCAACTCGAGAAGTTTGAAACCCGAGAGGAGCGTAGCGGGGTAGCCGAGCGGTGTTTGAAAAAAGAGAAAAGAGAAAGAAGAAAAAGAAAAAAGAAAAAAAAGAGGACGTGAAATGCCGAAATGCCACTTGTCGCGTCACCGACCCACGATCGAGTTTCAGTAGCACTCTCTCGGGAGACGTCGTTTGATGAAGCAGGTCAGACGACCAGTACTTTGATATGAATCGTACAGTGTGCAACCATGCCCACCATGTCCATGTCCATCACAACGATGCCGTAGCTCGTCTCGAAAAAAAAAAAGTGTTGAGGTGCTGGAACGATCATCGGTACTACATGGCTGTCCTGTGGACACGGGAGTAGTACATACCAGATCCATCGATAATCGGTCCGAGGGGGGCTGATAGCCGTTCTCGGGCCGCCACCGGAGCATCGGCTCGGCTACGGAATAACCCCCTCCCCTGCTTTTTTACCCCAAAAATTCCGGGCAGGTTTCTGGCAAAAAGGTATAGCAATAACGCTAAGCTGATAGTTTAGCCCGAGGACTAGGTTCGATATACGATCCCACCGAGTCCTTGGTCGATAGTCAATCTTGAATGCCAACCAGGTTCAGGAACGGGAGACAATTATGCTAGTGATCTTGCAGGGGAAAGGGGGTAGGCATCGCCATGGCAAGTCGAGTGACCGACGACCGAGTAAGCCATGCAAAGGCCCCCTGGTCGCTCAAAAAACAAGAGCCCGTGTGTTCGCTGTACGGGGCGTCGTCGACCTGAAGCTAGGCACCCGCCGTTCCAATATATGCCAAGCTTTCCGGTGCACGAACAAAAGACCGGTTGGTAAGTACATACTGTACTGAGTAATAGTTTGAGTCCGAATGACGGAGTGGATGCTGTTCGCCGTCGTCGTGTCCAGGATACAGGGATACGGGTGGTCCATCAAAGTTGGGATGATTGATCATGGTCATGTGCACAGAGCGCGGGTTCAGTTGGGAATTCCGCGTCCAATCAAAAACATCGTGGCAGTACTGGCTTGGCATGCAGCCAGTGGACGCACGGCGCAAACCTGGACCTGAGCCTGAGGCCTGAAGCTAAGCCTTGAATGAATCAATGAAATACGGTTGTTAGTAGTGCGGTGATTTGATGGGGCAAGTTAAATGACGAAAAGGGACCTTGAACTTGCCTGATTCGATCGTTTGTTTGCGGTCACTTCCCGTGTGACGTATTACTATAGAGGGCCGCGCCCATATTGGAGCTGGATCCAGCCTATCAGACCCTGGGTAATGGGTTGACCCTTGCAGTATTGACAACGTTTCCCTCCGCCTCGAGCTACGTTGAACGGAAAGGACTTTTCCCACCTACCCGGGAACGCCGACGAAACCGGACCCATGGACCGATTCGATGCCCCCAACGAAGCCCCCACGCACGTCTTTTCACGTTCTTTTGAGTCTAGACCAGTCGATGGTGACTAAATCACTAAAAATAAAACACACCTGCCAAGCCCATTGACACACACACGCTATTGTCTTCAAGTCCTGCGTTTGATTGTTCGATTGCTGAAGCGCTCATTTTCAACGCAACTCGGCTCTGAAAAAGTTCGGTCCAGGTTCTCGAACGTTCAGCGCTCCGCTTCTAGTGGAATTGGGATCCTGCGTGGTAACACGGTATCGGTAAACGGTGGTGTCTGTACCATCACGGAGCCAAGGCGGGCGAACGCGGTAATATGTCAACGGTATGGTAATATAGGGAATTCATTTACCTTACCTGGACTGCCTATGGTATAGCCTGTGCGAGCGAGGCTATGGTGCGGACGTTGCGGTCAGCACACGCCGTTCACGTTCAGGTCTCTCGTAGGGTTGACGGAGCTCTGATCAGGCTGGACGGACGGACTCGTACCGGCGATGCACCCAATCTCAAATCAAGTCCCTATCGCTATATATCCATTCTCATTCGTAGGCCGCTCTTTCGGCCAAATGCCGAGAATTGATCATGATGTTATATCGATCCATCGATACCGCTGACGTTTTCCCCACTTGGATTGCACTGACATAGTACCGCGGCCACCATCAGAGCCCATGAGATGTATGGGCGGCCAAGGGCAGTTTTCTCCGCACCGTTTCGTTCGGGTCGAGGTAGGTAAGGCCGATATCGTGGATAGGTTGACCTTCCCTTTCCCCTTGCACACGATCGCAAGAATGGAGGATGGCTCGTCGGCAATTTCCAGCATCACTCCACCCCCCGCGTCATCGTCGTTGACGAGATATGGACATGTATCTCATATGGATTAATCCCCATTGGAGTCGTGTCCTCTGAGATCAAACAAGGCCTAATTTGGTTCACAAAAAGGACACGGGATCTCTTCTTTGAGAAGCATGACGTGTAAGTGCTCCATTTTTCGGTGATGCCGGCTAGAGATGGAAAATAGTGTCCCGAAATATCGGTATTGACTAGGCTGGAGGATGTAGAACGACGGCGAGCGACCCAGTCAGCCAACGCAAAAACCATGCACGTGTGGGACGGCGAGAGCGGCTTTTTTTTTTTCTTTCTCTCGCTTCACTTGAACCGGATCAATGGACCGCGGGAGCGACAATGTTGTTCTTTGTTTTCATGCCAGCATGCATTGATCTTTTTATCGTACAGTTTGTGATAAATTCTTCTCGCGTCTATATGTGTCTTGACGAACCCAGTTGGCATGAAGAACTTTTCGACTACGGTCGACAGTCGATCTGCGCGTGCCCTGGTTGTGTCGCGGGGCGATCTCGCACGAAAAGCTGAGAGGACAATCATGACACAGGGCCAAACGCCAAAGTTTCCGACAGCCCGGCGTCATGTCGATGAATGGACCCATTCGCCTTCTCGACAGTATATGGGTACGTACATGCAGATATGGAAAGGACAAGATGCGCGCGCACGCACAGCCTCGCACGGCGTGTGAGTTGTGGATGTATGTGACCAGACGCGGCAGCCGTGCCCCCGGAAGGATGAAACACCCGTCCGAGGTAGCAGCTGGGAGAAGTACGAGCACGTGTACGGCCGAGGCAGGTTCACATCCCCGCAACACCCAGGCACGATGTAGAATAGGTTCACGGCATTGGGTCCAGACATTCCTCGCTGGCGGTGTTTATGCTAGACTGTATATGTACATGTAGGATGCGAGCGCGTCGGGTATGTGCGACGGAGGTGGTGCGGATCAGTGTCATAGCGTCGAGGATCACTGCCATCAGGGCCTGTCAATCATTTTCACTTAGGCACCCCTACGCCCATGCCGACGGCCTGGACTCGGCATGTGAGTTCGGCATGGGGGTTACCGGGGGGTCTCGATGTTGATAAGCATGGCAGCTGTCAACACGGCAGTGGCAATACGACCGGTGCCGTAGCTCGGCGGGGCTGTTCCTGAACCATAACCTCGGTTCAAATTTAAAGTCCGACGATTGCGGTGCCTTAATTGAGCATCAACTTGCACACCTTTTCAGTGCTGATTTCAGGCACCTTTTTAGAAGTTTTGTTCCTCTTTTTCTTTGCCTCGCTCATGGAAGACTCAAAACCGTCGTCCCTCGACGCAAACAACGTCGATTCTCCCCCTCATTTTAACCACTCACTCACAAAGCACGACGGTGACGACGACGACATGGCCGCCCTCGTCGCTCCCAACAACCCAACCGTGTTACCAGCACCACCCAACCCTGCTGGCGGCGTCGCAAAGCGCTATCGACCAGCACCAGCAAAGACCTTTCAGTGTCGTGGTTATGGCGAATGTCGCATGGTCTTCAGCAGAAGCGAACATTTAGCCAGGCACATTAGGTAGGTCCCAGGCACTCCTCCCCTCCCCCACCGTTTCGATCTCATTTATCTCCGTACAGGAAACACACCGGCGAACGTCCCTTTACATGCCATTGCTCTAAACAATTCTCTCGCCTAGATAACCTACGTCAGCATGCTCAGACGGTCCATGCCGATAAACAGGAACAGAACGAGAGAATGATGCGCGAACTCACCTCCCTTCATGCTTCCATGGCCGCCGCTACAAAGTCTGGCCAGACGAGAGGCAAGCGCGGCCAGCCCACCGTCAACATCGCCAACCCCTCCCCTTCCACAAATTCGTCCCAGGACCCCTCCCTCCATCACCTCAATCAGGTCAAGGAGGAAGACGTCAATCCACCTTCCATTCCGATGCATCAGCGTCCCGGTACTAGCACAGGTTATGAAGCCGGCGACGGCGTCATCTATGGCGACGGTTGGAACACCGATGTCGACCGTGGCAATCCGCGGCCTCCCAATAATCATTCCTTTCGTGACTCCAGCCAGTCCTTTCGTGTCCCCCCAGCAACATCAACCACATCCTCATTCTACGGGCAGCAGCAGTCGCAGTCCTTTCTCCCCTTCTCCAACTCACTCAACTTCGCAGTCACCCCACGGGATGGTCGCCCCGGATCTAGCAACGGCCGTCCACCCACTGCAGGTGGTCCAGACTCACATGCTCGAACACTCCCACCACTCGCAGCAGTCGTCTCCGCGACAATCCCCCCTCCACCCTCCCAATCGTTCCCCATCCCACCACAATCCACACAACACTTACTTCCCCTACCAGGGCCAGCTGCATTTAGAAGACCTTCAACAGCCAATCGCCCAGGCACAGCTCCCGCATCATACTACCCAGCCAAACCTGCCTACGCTGGAGGGCCTGGATTGGTCCATCAACCAGAGTTATCCTTACCCATCTATGGACGTAGCAGCGAACTGGCAGCGGCAGCGGCAGCAGCAACAGCCGCAGCTTACCAACACAGCGCATTCGAGACAGATCCACCATCGCCAACAACAGGTTCATACGACTCACCGTTTTCCTTCCACCCGCCGGCACTCACCGAATCAGCAACCTATTCCGGGGCCATCGAACCTTCACCACCAAACCCTCGCAAACGACCTTTCTCAGGAATCGACGGACCCCAGGATGAGGGGCCACGTCGAGAACCAAGCAGCGGTATACCAGGATCTAGCGAATACGAGTATGGGTCAGAGTCACGCCCTCAATCTCGACGGCTCACCGTCTTGGAACTCTGCAATGACGCAGATGCAGATGGCGGAGTTCGATCATTTTTACAGAGCGCAACCGGAACAGCTTCACGGCCAACTACCTCCTCTGGACTCGTCTCATCCGCATCTGCCCTCGCACTCGTCGATCGAATTCCAGCAACTGCGACAGCAACATCTCCGACTGGAACAGGCCCGTCGGCATTCGGTGGAGGAAGAGTATCTCCAACATTACGGCGGGACGCTCCATCACCAACCAGCGTCACACACACAACAGCAACAGTCGTCGCATCCGCACAGTTTCTTGGGGCTCAGCGAGGAGCATTCACGGCTTCACCTTTATCAGACGCATCGCGGAGCCCACGATCCCAGTCAAGCACCGCTGCCTTCGCCGCCGTTGCTCGATCCGTCGGTATACACTCAGGGACGTCATCTCCATCCTCAGTTGCAGCGGGGTCACCCACATTACCTCGGCGAGGAGAACCACAGCACGAAGTACGATCCCCCGTTGCTGCAACATACTCCGCCGCTGCACTTGGAATGAAGGTGTGACTGAACAAAAAGAAAATTTTCTGTTTTTTAATTTCTATATCCCAAATCTGTGGTTAATCATGGCTGTGAACAGTGGTCTCTTTTTTTTTTTCACTCTTTCTCCTCTCGTGTTGTGTGTGCTTTTTTCCCCTTGTCTTCTCTTCTTTGTTGTCCCGTTTGATCTCAGTGCGATGCAATCCCACGTGCCAAGTATATATCTCGCGTATTCCTTGTCGCTATACCAAGTCGTTTTAATTCGCGTTTGTTTTTTTTGCTTTCTTTTTATGATAGGATAAAGATCGTAGTTGTCTGACTATCATTTTATTAATCTTCTTGTCAAGACGCGTAAATGTATATACAAGTATTCGGAACCAATGCATAGTTTTTCCCTGTTGCTGTGCTGTGCGGATGTTGGTCCGGATGTTGGTCCGGATGATCATCAGATGGCGTGGGAGTGAATCGGGATTGTACCGGGCCGGTGGTGAGTGGAGTCGGAGTCGGTGAATCCTCGCATCCGTGAAACGGTCGAGGGGCAGGGGGAGTCTTGATCAATGACTCGGTGCCTCGGGCGCTCGATTAAAAGGTACGTATTCTCGGGGGAGATCCCAAGGGACGAGGACAAGGGGGGGGAGGCTTGTACTCGATTTAGAGAGTGGATAAACAAGTGCAAAGCGTCGTGCTTTGCCCGTTTTTTGCAAGGACGTTGATCGTATTGCAATGTTGCGCACGATGTGAGTCCCTTGGCCGAAAACGAAAAGAGATGATGACGATGACTTATTAGAAAACCACGGAATGCGCGGTCAAAGAGGGCGTTGGACGCGCGAGAACCAAAAGAGATCGAAGATGTACGAACGGCGATATTCGTGCGTGGAACGCACGCAGGCGAAGTCGTTCAAAACGCCATGAAAGAGCTGGTGCGTCCGAGATTGGGGGGGAAGGGGGTGGGGAACCGCTACCGCTCACCCAGCACGAACAGATGGCTCTCAAAAAACCCCACGCTATCTCTTTTTCGAAAAAGAATACGATCCGCCCGTTCGAGGATACCTCCTCGTTGGAATTTTGGGCGCAGAAAAACGATGCGTCGATGTTCGTCGTTGGACAGTCAAACAAGAAACGGCCGAACGGGATGGTGATCGTGAGGATATATGATGCGAGGGTGTTGGATATGTGTGAGGTCGGCGTAGACCGGTTCGTGAGCATGTCTGCGTTCAAGGTGATTCAATTTCGTTCATCGCTCGTTCGCTCATCACACGACTGATCACACGAATAAGACGCCTAAATCATCGCCGGGACATAAACCGATGATGCATTTCGCTTCTGAATTGTTTGATACGCATCCGCGGTACGTTCAGCTCAAGTCGCTCCTCATCGCTCTCTTCAATGGGGAAGTGATCGAGTCGGTTTGTTTGTCTGGATTGGAACACGTGATTAGTGTCACGGTGGCACCGTCGACGGTCGAGACGATGCCAGGTGACCTCGATTCGGCGTCTTTATCTTTGCCCAAAGTACACGTGCGAACGTACGTGGTTGAACGCACGTCCTCAGGCACGCGTGTGCCGCGTGTATCACTGACAGAAATGGGGCCCTCTTTGGATCTGACGCTTCGCCGGTGGCAAGAGGCGGATCCGGAGATGTGGAAGGCGGCGATGAAGAGGCCCAAGATAAAGAAACAGGATGTTGAAAAAGGGTTGGGGAAGCGGAAAAAGAACGTCGAGGTGGATGGGATGGGTGATCTGAGGGGACGTGTACATGTGGCAAAGCAGGATTTGGAAGGGTTACAGACGAGGAAGATGAAGGGGTTGAAATCACGCGAGGAGGAGGAGGAGGAGGAGGAACCTGTACGAAAAAGGTCGAGGAGGTCACTGATTACATAATTAGAATCTCCACGCTGATCAAGGTTGAATGAAAAAAACGTTTTTCTCATGCCAGCGGTGCTCCTACCAACGACGTGAGCGCTCCGTTCAACTTGCGTGCCAGGTAAAATGTCCCTTGTTCCTCGTCGTTCCCGCTGTTAAACTTTTCTGGCCTCGACGTTCGTTTCGAGCTAGATCTTCACCCAATGGCAAGTCATACGTCCAGCAGCGGTGTGTACACATATCACCTTTTTCCTTTCGTCATTCACTTAACCTGTGTTATAGTCACCAATTCCCAGCCGACTCCTTCGACGTAAGTTTTGTTTGTTGCTCTTCTTCTCTCTCGAACTCGGTCGTCTTTGTTGTCAGGTCTGCGAATACGCCAGCGACGTCGGAGACTCCCACCACTTCTCCTTCTCCCACCACCACTCCCACTTCACCTACGACTACTCCTACCAGTGCTGCTACGTCTTCGCCCGCAACTTCTTCTACGACTACCCCGTCGGCTAGTTCCGCTACCTCCTCTACGCAGTCATCGTCTACAACTACTACCACTCCCCCAATAACATCCCAAACTGTCGTTTCATCCGGAGGGGTGGTCCAGACGATCACCGATGTCATAACCCCCACTACAAGCCCCTCGAGCACCTCGCAAAATGACTCGAGCTCTTCAAACTCGTAAGTGTTACATCGAACCCTTCTCCGCGGGCTTATCGTCTCCCCACGTTTGAGACTTGAACTCAGTTCGTTTATCCGACAGATTCTTTTCCAACACAAAGGCCGTTGCAGGTGTATTCACCGTCGTCGGATTGATTGTCATCGCACTCATCATTGCGCTACTCATCAACGCGGTCAAACGGCGTCGGGCGAAGAAATTCGACAGGGACGTCGCAGAAGCAGCTGCAGAAGCCGCTGCATCGTCTCGTTCGCCATTTGATGACTATTCTTACAATAACACTGGCGGTAACGGTGGCGGTTATGGATACTCGGAAAATAGCCATGGCACGTATCAGGTACCGCCTCTGCAGCCCAAAGATGCATACGGCATGAGCGAGATGTCGCAATATGACCCGTATACCGCGGGTGCGGCGTCTTTGGCGGCTGTGGCAGCCGTCGACCGGTCGCGAAGCAGGAAGGAGAGTGAGCCGGGTACGCCGGGCATTGCAGGCGTGGGTGCAAGAGGGCTTGCTCGCGAGCCGAGCAAGCGCGCACCGTATCACGCCTTTGCGGGTCCGCAGCAGCACGAACTTCAGACGTCGAGTAGCGGAACCCTTCGAAGCCCACGTGGAACAAACCTCGACGTTCTCGAAGCAGTCGGTCTCTCCGGCCCTGGCACCGCCACTGGCCCGGGTCAGAATCCCAACAATAACATCGCCCGTAAACCCTCGGAGGCAACTCAGAATACCCACTTTAGTGGACGTTCGCAATTTGGATCTATGAGCAGCCAGCACCACCCGACGCCGTTACAACCTGGATATCCCGTCGATTCGTATTACCCGCAACGGCATGATTCACTATCACCTGATCCGTTTGCTGCTGCTGGATACCGACCGCCTGCGGCAGCTCCCCCTGTGAGTGTGTCGACGACGACGCTTCCGAACCCGCATGATGCGGGGGTACCGTCGCCGTCGGATCATAATGAAGACCCGGCGGAGCTGGGCTCTTCGACAGCATTGAGGAGCAGCGAGGAGCAGCGGATGAGTTACCAAGATGATACCGATTATAGCCAAGGACATCGGATTTTGAGGGTGCGTTTGTGTGTCTTTTGTTCTGTCTCGGTGTTGATTCACACATGTTCCAGGTCGCGAATGAATAGAACACAAGACACGAAATGGTCAAATCGTCGTATGTTGGACAATGGACATGTGTGTGAACGAACTTTGAATGCAGAACCCTCTCCCTTTTTTCATCCCACTCCGCCTCAACGCTCCATTGGTCCTTGGTTTTTATTCTCACGTCTCGAATACGCGTTATACCCCCCGATGAAAGACTCGATTTGTTCATCGTGTATATGCTTGGTGTAACCTCCCTGGTCGTTCCTTCCTCGTTCGTTTTCGTGTTTATTCCTATCCATGACCAAATATGCCCATTATCGACCCATGCAGTGCGTCGCGCTCGAGGTCAGTGGGGACTTTCTCTTGTCCGATGTTTATTTATTGTTTATGCATTTGAATCTGATTTCGCCTGCGAGCGAGTGTAGCCCCCCTTGCTTTCCTTAATCGAACCTCTCCCTTGCCTATATAGTACGATACGCTCCTTTTTTTTGGCTTTTTTCTTTCCTTCTGTGATGTGATGCCGCTGGTACTGATGGCCCCATGTGCGTTTATAATACTTGAACTTTTGTGCTATGAAAAAAGTAGACGGACGATTGATGTTAGTATCGGACCTTTGCGCCGAGTAAATCGCTACATATGTACTTGGCATCTTGTTCCAGTTGGCGCCATGCGACTCTCGCCATTGCTTGCCACCCCGGGCACTGAACAACTTACTCATTGCTTTGCCAGTGACATTCGCATCTGTCCGACGCCGCGATCCCCGTCTCCGTATGTCTGTCCACCGGTCCTCCAAGCATCTCAGGCCGAGCCCCATCTGAATCACGGATTCATCCACCTGAGCTCGGTTCCCGGATGCTCGGAAATCTGCCGTGTCCGCGTCTCAGCATCGAACGCGTGTCGGGACATTGCGTCAAGAGAGATCCAGTGATGGACGACCGCGTACTATCCTGTCTCAAGCGTGTCCAAGCAAAGGTTGATGGACGAGCTGCATTCAGTTCCGATTGGCATGGAGGTGGAAGCGATGAGACGAGGGAGGATCTCGAATGCCAAGGAAATCATTGGAGTCGTTCGTCACCGGCACCTCGATTCGAGTTACTTGTGGGTACGAGGTTTTCAGATCTGGATCTGTCAGACACGCTGTCACTGAGCTGGAACGGGTTATGCGGCTCGGGGACATGCATTAATAGGGAAGTTCCAGGTTGGATTTCGATTTTGGGAAGGCGAGGGGGGGGGGGAAGACCGGTATCTCGAACATTGGTCTCGATCTAACTTGGAGTACGACTCTGAGCTCGACTCTTTGGACCAGATTCCCATTCGGGGCTCTAAGCAGGTGAGTTGTATCTGCGCTGCCACCCCACCCTTCTTGATGATGATGTTCTTAGCAGGGTCTCGAGTCTCGCTCTGCGAACGTGATCTACCATGGTATGAGGGCATGGGCATGTCGTGATGCGTCGCTCGTGGGTTCGTTCATTCGTGTTATTTTCGATAAATTTAGATAATTTATTCTTCCTCCTGTGGAAGACTAAGTTACTCCAACATGGTTTAATATATTTTCTCAATATGTTGTAAAGTATTTATAGATAACTCAGTCTTTATCTCTGTGCGAATCAGTTAACAACTATGTAATGGATAAGTTCTTAGTACTTGTTCGACCGTGTCTGAGGTGTCATGTTCTCAATGCAGGCTATGCTCGATAACACCGCAAGATGATATCCGGTATCTTACTTCCCTTCCGGTGTTGGCTTATATCTTCAGCCCTTTCTGACCTCTGTTTATCAAATACCACTTCATTCTCCACACGTTTCAGTGTCAGCAATCAACTTTCATGGCTTCCACGCTGCAGTCTGCTGTCGAAGCCATGCAGATGGACAACTGCGTGTCTAGTATGCTCGCTGACCTCGGTGCTCAGGGTCTATCAATCTTATCCTTCTTTCCTAGTTGCGGTCGTCACTGCCATTGTATACGATTACAGTAAGTAATGCATATTTCTTTATGTCGAATGAACCTCAATGTTGTCAGTCCTCACATTCTCGGATGAGGTATGCCTCATATTTTCGCATGCTACACAAGTATCTCAGTGGTTGACGATCTTTGCAGATAGAGTATATTTGGGTCGGTACATAATTTTTTTCGACACTTCATATATTCTGATATGGGTGCAGAATAAGCCATGGACAAGGGTATCTACACTATTTGTTTTGGTACGTATCACAACTGTCTAGATGACACTGTACCAGGGCTAATCTTTTGTTAACTTCCAGGCCCGTTATTTTGGCCTGTGCAATTACATGTATGTCGATGCTTTCCGCAATAAATATCAATTAATCACTAGTCGCCGGTTCACTAGAATGAGTGCCCTATGTGTGTTCAAAAAATTGAATTCGGGCATCACTGAACTGACCCAACGTTATCAAGTGGGGACCTTCTTCTTACCTGGCCCTGCAAAGGTGATTTCTCATATCTCTGATGAATATGCACTGTATTCTAATGACTGTTAGACGTACGTGCTCATCTTTATCTTATACCGATACACAACAATTGGTTATGTTTATGCAAACAGTTGTGAGTACATATATCCAATGTTTCCGATGTTTACTTTGCTCAAGGACACTTTGAAGGCAACATTTTATATATATATTGTCAATGGTCTGGCTTAATCTTTATCGGTGCTGCAGACTGTGAGATTTCGTTTCACTTCCGTTGAGACTCGTCTGATTGGTAGAGGCAGTGGCAATGATCCTCCGTGTATGGGCATTGTACAATCGATCAATGTTCATCCTTGGCACTCTTCTCACATCGTACACCATCGAGATCATATTGAATCTTGTTGCAGGAGTTTTGATAATCCAGAATGTGGACGTAGGTATGTGAAATGTCTCTGGATATCATGCATGCTATATAACGGGATATGTGCTATTTTATCAATCAGGTGTCACTCAATTTCTGGATTTTTCATTTTGCATGTACCAACCTACTGGTTCTCTCATCTGGTCTGAGATCGTAGATCTAGCCCAAATTGCTTTCGGCTCACTGATGTGTCTGCTTGTCATCATCTGATTCATCAAGGAGGCACTTCAAATGTACAGAGAAACAAAGCGAATTCGCCTGAACTACTACATGAACCTTCTCGTGAGGGAAGGCATAATCTACTTCGTTGCGTATGTCTGCATCTCATCCTTCCATGCATATCCTCTTCTACGCAAGTAGGCTGACAATTTTTGATGAATAGAATCCTGCTCATGTCGCTGATGAACATACCATTCAACGCATCTGACATTCCAGAGGAAGGATGGTGGCAGCTATTGTATGTGACAGAAGTTGTGCCTCCAATCACGCTTGTCCCGCGATTCATTTTGAGTTTGCGGGCACTGTATGCCCGTAATCTTCAAGGCAGACGTGGGAGCGACATCGACTCCGCTTTCGGTTTGTCATTAGGGTCTGTCCATGGCACTGTTACGAGCACGATCGTGTTCGCGGATGGTGGGTAGAACGAGGGGGTGGAACAGGGTGAAGAAATACAGATGGTAGGAAGGACTGGGGAAATTCGTGATGCCTGTGCCCTGAATGCACTTGCGTTTGCGGCCGGTAGGCAGAACGAGGGAGAAGAGCAGGGAGAAGAAATATGGCTGGTAGAGGGGACCGGTGGAACTCGTGACGCCAGTAATGGTGTGTAACACCATTCGGTCTCCCCTTCGAAATTGTACATTACCCAGGCACTTCATTGCGTACGTGGTATTTATTTACAGAACATGGTTCGCTGTCGATGAGTCTGCTGGCTATTACATCTCTCTAACTCGAACTCGGTCACCCTTGTTGTCAGGCTGTCTGCGACCACTCCAGCCACGTCTGAGACTCCCACCACCTCTCCTTCTCCCACCACTCCCACTTCACCCACGACTACTCCTACCAGTGCCGCGACGTCTTTGCCCCCCGCTTCTTCTACGACTGCCCCGTCTGCTAGTTCCGTTACCTCCTCTACGCAGTCGTCGTCTACAACGACTACCACTATACGGGTCCCTCGAGTACTTCGCACAATGACTCGACCTCTTCAAACTCGTAAGTGTTACATCGGACCCTTCTCCGCGGGCTTATCGTCCTCCCACATTTATTTGTTTATCCCGCAGGTTCTTTTCCAGCACAAAGGCTGTCACGACTGTTTTCACCACCACTGGATTGATCATCATCGCACTTGTCATTGCATTGCTCATCAACGCAGTCAAACGATGTCAGGCCAAGAAATTCGACAGGGACATCTTAGAAGCAGGTGCATCGTCTCGTTTACCCTTTGGCGACTATTCTTACAATAACACAGGCGGCGATCCTGGCGGTTATGGATACTTAGGGGACAGCCACGGCACGTATCAGGTACCGCCTCTGCAGCCCAAAGATGCGCACGGCATGAACGAGATATTGCAGTATGGCCCGTATACCGCGTCCGTGGCGGCTGTCAATCGGTCGCAGAGCAGGAAGGTACGCCGGGCATTGCGGGCGTGGGCACGAGAAGGGTTGCTCGCGAGCTGAGCAAGCATGCACCGTACCATGCCATTGCGGGTCCGCAGCAGCACACACTACAGACGAGTAGTAGCGGGACCCTTCAAAGCCTACATGGAATAAACCTCGACGTTCTCGAAGCAGTCGGTCTCTCCGCCCCTGGCACCACCACTGGCCTGGTAGTGGACGCTCACAATTTGGATCTATGAGCAGCCAACACCACCCGACGCCGTTGCAAGCTGGATATCCCGTCGATTCGTATTACCCGCATTGGCATGATTCCCTGTCGCCAGATCTGTTTGTTGCTGCCGCCCGCCTGTGGCAGCTGCCCCCGTGAGCGTGTGGACGATGCTTCCGAACCCGCATGATGTGGGGCCGCCATCGCCGTCAGATCATAATGAAGACCCGGCAGAGCTGGGCTCTTCAACAGCGTTGAAGAGCAGCGAGGAAAGCGGATGACTACCGAGATGATACCGATTATAGCCAGGGACATCGGATTTTGAGGGTGCATTTGTGTGTCTTGTAGTTTGTCTCGACGTTGATTCATACATCTCCCAGGTCGCGAATGAATAGAAAACAAGACACGAAATGGTCAAATCGTTGTACGCCGGACAATGGACATGTGGAACGATCTTTGAATGCAGAACCCTCTCCCTTTTTTTCATCCCACTCCGCCTCAACGCTCCCTTGGTCCTTGGTTTTTATTCTCACGTCTCGAATACGCGTTATACCCGATGACAAACCCGATTTGTTCATTGTGTATATGTTTGGTATAACCCCCTGGTCGTTCCTTCCTCGTTCGTTTTCGTGTTTATTCCTTTCCATGACCAAATATTCCCGTTATCGACACATGCTTTGTATGGCGCTCGAGATCAGTGGGGACTTTCTCTTGTCCGATGTCCAATTATTGTTTATGCATTTGAATCTGATTTCGCCGAGTGTAGCCCCCCTTGTATGCCTTCCTTAATCAAACGTCTCCCTTGCTTATATATTACGATACGCTCCTTTTTTTGGCTTTCTTTCTTTCTTTCTGTGATGCTGCTGATGCTGATGGCCCCATGTGCATTCATAACACTTGAACTTTGGTGCTATGAAAAAAAGTATATGGCATAACTCTGTTCGAAACGGTGACGTAAGTGGTACTTCGCAAGTCGAAACCGTTCTCTCCCCACCTTCCCCTACTTCAAACGAGCTTCGGAACAAACATTGGAGAACGTTGCCGCCACTATCCACACAAGTGAGTGCCTGGGTTTATAACTGAACATCCTGCTGCGATCGATAATGTAAGGCTGTATCACTCATTCACAGCGTACTAAACGGTACTCTTGGACTCTGCAGGTAGTTCATCGTGCCATCGTCGCAAGGTATATCTAGATGCCAACTACAGTAACACCGATATCCCTGGAGCATTTGGGGTGACTCACTGTTATCAAAGCAGTGCCACCATCCGTACGTATGAGGCATGTAATCCGTCACAAATCGAACCTGCTGAACTTGCAACAACCGGATAGATTGACGCTCTCCTATAGCCATCCTGCTGATGAGGGTTGACCATTGCCACAGCTTTTTGTACGTTCAGCTTCTCGTGATGACACCGCCATTTTACGAGTGGCGTAAAGTTTATCTTATGTCGTGATTCATTCCAAAGCAATGTATCGTGGAACTGACTCTGACGGGCCATCCATGTACCAGTCGAGTCCAACAAAAAGCTCTGACTATCATCTCACAGTCAAGCATAATAACACTGGAGAGTATTGTTTGCTATGTCGTTCACCTGCGTTGGCTATAATACGTGTTAGCCGACTCCACCCTGTTGGCGCGCTTCGATCTTCCCAAGAACTTCCCAAGGAGAAGCCGGAAAATAGGTGATAATCAGGAAATTTCCATCATTCTTTTGATGTATCTCACACTCAATAGCACCACAGGACCACCATCTTAATCTTCTATCGGCGTTCTCAGACGGTTGGTAGCGACTGGGCATCTTCTGTTTGGCTGCATTCGCCCTGACCTCTGTGCCATGATGTACCAAATCCACGGAGTCCTGTTTTCTACCCCGCTAACCACTTCTCAGCAGCATCATGCAAACAGGTTTGTCTGAACCCGTACATGTCACATCAAACACTGTGTCCATCTCCTGTGTTCGTCATCAGATTTGGCATGCGCCTGCACTGATCACCAAGATGCCAGCCACTGGGCAATGCAATGTTCGATCACGTTTTCGATGCATGGTATGCTCAATAATACTGCATCTCCGGCATCCTTCTTCCCTTCCGGTGTTGGTTTATATCTGCAGCCCTTTGTAGCTTCCATTTCTCATCAAATACCATTTCATTCTCTACACGTCTCAGCGCCAGCAATCTACTTCATGGCTTCCACGCTGCAGTCTGCTGTCGAAGACATTCAGATGAACAACTGCATGTCTAGTATGCTCGTTGACCTCGGTGCTTGTGGTCTATCAATCTCATCATTCTTTCCTAGTTGCAGTCCTCACTGTCATTGTATACGATTACAGTAAGTAATCCATATTTCTTTATATTGAATGAACCTCAATGTTGTCAGTCCTCACATTCTCGGATGAGGTATTTTTGCATGCTACACAAGTATCTCAGTGGCTGACGATCTCTACAGATAGAGTATATTTGGGTCGGTACATAATTTTTTTCGGCACTTCATATATTTTTTCTGACATGACTGCAGAATAAGCCGTGGACAAGGGTATCTACACTATTTGTTCCGGTACGTATCACAACTGTCTCGATGATACTGTACTAGGGCTAATCTTTGTTAACTTCCAGGTCCGTTATGTTGGCCTATGTAATTTCATGTATGTCTATATTTTCTGCAGCATATATCAATTGATCGCTGTTCGCCGGTTCACTAGGATTGGTGCCCTATGTGTGTTCAAAACATTGATTTCGAGCATCACTGAACTGACCCAATGTTATCAAGGGGGGAGCTCCTTCTTACCTGGCCCTGCAAAGGTGATTTCTCATATCTCAGACGAAGATGTATTCTAATGACTATTAGATGTATGTGCTCATCTTTATCTTAAGTTGATGAATGACAATTGGTCATGTTTATGTAAACAGCTGTGAGTACATATATCCAATATCTCCAATGTTTACTTTGCTCAAGGACTCTTTCAAGGCAGCATTTTGAGTATTTTTACTGAATGGACTATATTAATCTTTATCGGTGCTGCAGACCGTGAGATTTCATTTCATCTCGGTCGAGACTCATCTGATTGGTAGAGGCAGTGACAATGATCCTCCGTGTATGGGCATTGTATAATCGATCGAGGTTCATCCTTGGCACTCTTCTCATGTTGTATGCCATTGAAATCATATCGAATCTTGTTTGGGATGTTTTGATGATTCAGAATATGTTCGAAGGTATGTGAAGCATCGCTGTATATCATGTGTGCTATATAACAGGATATGTGTTATTTTCTGAATCAGGTCTCACTCAAGTTCTGGATTTTTCATTTTGCGTGTCCCAACTTACTGGTTCTCTCATCTGGTCCGAGATCACAGATATAGCGCAGATCACTTTTGGCTCGCTGATGTGTTTACTTGTTGCTATCAAATTCATCAAGGAGGCACTTCAAATGTACAACGCAACAAAGCAAATCCGCCTGAACCGCTACATTAACCTTCTCGTGAAGGAAGGGATGATTTACTTTCTTGTGTATGTCCGCACCTCGTCCTTCCGTGTATCTCCTCTATGTAAGTAAGCTAACAATTTTTTATGAATAGAATCATGCTCATGTCGCTGATAAACATACTACTTGACACATCCAACATTCCGCAGGTAGGATGGTGGCTGCTATTTGGTGTGGCACAATATATACTTCCAATGACGCTCGTCCCGCGATTCATTTTGAATTTGCGGGCACTGTATGCGCATGATCTTCAAGGCAGACGTGGAAGCAACATCGACTCCGCCTTCGGTCTGTCATCAGGGTCTGTCCATGGCACTGTTGCGAGCGTGATCGTGCTCACAGATGGTGGGCAGAACGAGGTGGTAGAGCAGGATGAAGAAATACAGATGGTAGGAAGGACTGGGGAAACTCGCGACGCCGGTGCCTCGAACACACTTACGTTTGCGGCCAGTGGGCAAAACGAGGGAGAAGGGCAGGGAGAAGAAATACAACTGGTAGAGAGGACCGGTGGGATTCATGATACCGGTAGTAGTAGTGTGTAACGTCGTTCGGTCTGGCCTTCGAAATTGTACATATCCCGGGTATCTCATTGGGTGCGTGGTATTTATTTACAGAACATGGTTCTTTTTCGACGTTTGCTAGTCGTCCTCGTTGTCAGTCTGCAACCACTCCAGCGGCGTCGGAAACTGCTACCACCTCTCCTTCTCCCGCCACTCTCACTTCACCTACGACTACTCCTACCAGTGCTGCAACGTCTTCGCCCCCCACTTCTTCTACGACTACCCCATCAGCTAGCTCCGCGACCTCCTCTACGCAGTCGTCATCTACAACGACTACCACTCCCTCAATAACATCCCAAACTGTCGTTTCATCTGGTGGTGGTCCAAACAATCACCGAAGTCATAACCCCACTGCAAGCCCCTCGAGTGCCTCGCAAAATGACTTGACCTCGTAAGTGTTACATCGGACCCTTCTTCGTGGGCTTATCGTGTACTCACGTTTGTTCGTTTATCCCGTAGGTTCTTTTCCAACACAAAGGCCATAAACCAACAACGGACCTAGCAATATCACTGGGATGTCGCAGAAGTGTCCCGTTCGTCATTTGATGACTATTCTAACAACAACACTGGCGGTAACGGTGGCGGTTATGAATACTCGGAGAATAGTCACAGCACGTATCAGGTACCGCCTTTGCAGATGCGTATGAGGTGAGCGAGATATCGCAGTATGACCCATCTACTGCGGGTGTGGCAGCCGTCGATCGGTCGTGGAGCTGGAAAGAGAGTGAGCGAGGTACACCAGGCATTGCAGGTGTGGGTGCGCTGACGTCGAGTAACGGGACCCTTCAAATCCCACATGGAACAAACCCCGACATTCTTGAAGCAGTCGGTCTCTCCGGTCCCGGTACCGCCACCAGCGCGGGTCAGAGTCCTGCTAACAACAATAGTAACGCCGTAAACTCCCTCGGACGCGACTCAGAATACCTACTTTAGTGGACGCTCATAATTTGGATCTATGAACAACTAACACCGCCCGACGCTGTTACAATCTGAATATCCTGCCGATTCGTATTACTCACAAAAGAATGATTCCCTGTCGCCGGGTCCGTTTGCCGTTACTGGGTACCGACCGCCTGTGGCAGCTGCCCCCATGAGTGTGCCGATGACAACGCTTTTGAACCTGCATGATGCGGGGGTGCGGTCGTTGTCGGATCATAATGAAGACCCGGCAGAGCTAGGGTATTCGACAGCATTGAGGAGCAGCGGATGAGCTACCAAGATGATACTGATTATAGCCAGGGACATTGGATTTTGAGGGTGCGTTTGTGCGTCTTTTGGTCTGTCTCGGTGTCAATTCACACATGTTCCAGGTCGCGAATGAATAGAACACGAACACGACACGACATGGTCATATCGTCGTACGTTGGACAATGGACATGTGTGTGAAGAATCTTTGAATGGAGAACCCTCTCTTTTTTTCATCCCACTCCACCTCAACGCTCCCTTGGTCCTTGGTTTTTGTTCTCACGTCTCGAATACGCGTTATACCCCCTTGATGAAGAACCTATTTTGTTCATCGTGTATATGCTTGGTGTAACCCTCCAGTTGTTCCTTCCTCATTCGTCTTCATGTTAACTCCTATCCATGGCCCAATATGCATAATCGACACATGCTTTGCTCTGCACTTGACGTCAGTGGGGACTTTCCTTTGTCTGATGTTTATTTATTGTTTATGCATTTGAATCTGATTTCGCCTGCGAGGGAGTGTAGCCTCCTTGCCTTCCTTAATCGAACCTCTCCCTTGCCTATATAGTACGATACGCTCCTTTTGTGGCTTTTTTCTCTCTTTCAGTGATGTGATGCTGATGGCCCCATGTGGGTTTATAATACTTGGACTGTGTACTATGAAAAAAAGTAGTATCGATATGACAACCTTTGTGATGAGGACCATTTGTTCCAGTTTGCGCCACGTTGTACACATCATTCCATCAGAAGCTCTCTTTCTCTCCGCATCACTTGCCACAACTTATATGTACACGTTCCCTTGCCAGAGACAATGACAGCGTCCACCTTATATACTGTACACGTCCGAAATGCCCACCTCCGCCACCCGGGCCATTGACACCAGGCCACCCCAGGCGCCGCGATCCCCAGCGCTGTATATCTATCCACTGGTGCTCCAAGCGTCTCAAGCCGAGTCCTATCTGAATCACGGACATATCCACCTGGGCTCGATTCCCGAACACTCGGAAATCTGCCATGTCCGTGTCTCAGCATTGAGTGCGCGTCGGGACATTGTGTTAAGAGAGATTCAGCGATGGACGACGCGTGCTATCCTGTCTCGAGCACGCGCATGAAAAGGTTGGTGGACGGGCTGCATTCAATTCCGATGGGGGTGGGGGTGGAAGCGATGAGGCGAGGGAGGATTTCAAGTGCCAAGGAAATGGAGTCGTTGTTCGTCACCGGCACCTCGATTTGGTTTACGGATACGAGGTTCAGATCTGGATCTGTCAGACATGCTGCCACTGAGCTGGAACGGGTTATGCAGCTTGGTGACCCGATTATATGTAAGCCCCAGGTTGGATTTCGACTTTGCCAGCGGGAAGGCAGGGGAAGAAAAGACCATTATTTCGAACATCGGTCTAACTTGGAGTATGTCCTCTGAGCCTGACTCTCTGGACCAGATTCCCTTCAAATCTTCAAATAGGTGAGCTGCATCTGTGCTGCCGCCCTACCCTTCCTGATGACGTTGTTATTGACAGGGTCTTAAGTGGTTTGTTCATTCATCTGACCCCAGGGGGGCGTCCCTCCTCTCTCCCACTCATATCCCAATCACCACACTGCCTTTTATTGGGTTGCACTCCAGCATCGCCTGCCCATGTGCACGGTTCCTGGCTAATTCCCCATAAGTAGGCACAGCAGTAGCTTCTTCCATAGCTCTGTTCGGAAGGGTGGGGTAAGCGGTAGTCCCCTGACGAGACCCTTCACAGGTCGAAACCGTTTCCTCCTTGCCTTCCCCTACTTCAAATGAGCTTCGGAACAGACATCGAAGAACGTCGCCGCCATCCATATACGTGAGTGCGTGGGTTTATAACTGAACATCCTGCTGCGATCGATAATGTAGGGCCGTATCCCTCATTCACAGTGTACTAAACGGTACTCTTGGACTCTGCAGGTAGTTCATCGTGTCATCGTCGCAAGGTATATCTAGATGCCGACTACAGTAACACCGATATCCCTGCGGCATTTGGGGTGACTCGCTATTACCGAAGCGTTGCGACCACTCTGTCCGTACGTACGAAATATGTAATCCATCACAGATCGAACCCGCTTACCTCGCAACAACCAAATAGATTGTCGCTCTCCCATGGCATCCCTGTTGACGTGTAATATGACCATTGCCACAGCTTCTTGTACGTTTAGCTTCTCGTGATTACACCACCGTTTTGCGGTCTGCGTAAAGTTTATCTCATGTCGTGATTCATTCCAAGGCAATGTATCGTGGAACTGACTCTGACGTGCTGTCCATGTACCAGTCGAGTCCAACAAAAAGCTCTAGCTATCATCCCACAGCCAAGCATAATAACACTGGAGACTATGTTGTTCACCTGCGTTGACTATAATACATGTTAGCTGACTTCACCCTTGGCACGCTTCGATCTTCCCAAGGGTCAAGGAGAAGCCAGAAAATAGGCGATAATCAGAAACTTTCCATCATTCTTTTGATGCATCCCACACTCAATAGCACCACAGGACCACCATTTTAATTCTCTATCGGCTTTCTCAAACGGTTGGTAGCGACTAAACACCTTCTGTATAGCTGCGTTCGCCGTGACCTCTGTGCTACGATGGACCAAATCCACTGAGACTCATTGTTTTCTAACTAACCGCTGCTCATGGGGGGCAACACTACCCGCGACGGGGTTTGTCTGAACCTGTACATGTCGCTTCAAGCACTATCTCCTGTGTTCATCATCAGTTATGGCATGTGCTTTGATCTGACCGCCAAGATGCCAGTCATTAGGTAATGCAATGCATATTCTCGCTCTCGATGCAGGGTATGTATGCTCGATAACGATCTCCGGCATCTTACTTCTCTTCCGGTGTTAGCTTATATCTACAGCCCTTTCTAGCCTCCATTTGTCAGATACCACTTCATTCTCTACACGTCTCAGTGCCAGAAAACCAACTTCATGGCCGCTATGTTGCAGTCTGCCGTCGAAGCCATTCAGATGAACAACTGCATGTCTAGTATGCTCGTTGACCTTGGTGCTTTCAGTCCAACAATCTTATCCTTCTTTCCTAGTTGCAATCATCACGGCCGTTGTATACGATTACAGTAAGTAATGCATATTTCTTTATGTTGAATGCACCTCAATTTTGTCAGTCCTCACGTTCTCGGATGAGGTATGCTTTATATTTTCGCATGCTACACAAGTACATATCTCAGTGGTTGACGATCTATGCAGATAGAGTATATTTGGGTCAGTACATAATTTTCTTCAACACTTCATATATTCTGATGTGGGTGCAGAATAAGCCATGGACAAGGGTATCTACACTATTTGTTCTGGTGCGTACCATACATAACTCTCTCCATGACATTGTACTAAGGCTAATCTTTGTTAACTTACAGGCACGTTATTTTGGCCTGTATAATTTCATGTATGTCTATGCTTTCTGCGACGAATATCAACTGATCACTAGTCGGTTCACTAGAATTAATGTCTTATGTGTGTTTAAAACATTGATTTCAGGCATCACTGAACTGACCCAACATTATCAAGGGGGGAGCTCCTTCTTGCCTGGCCCTGCAAAGGTGATTTCTCGTACCTCTGATGAAAAATACACTATATTCTAATGACTGTTAGACGTATGTGCTCATCTTTATCTTATGCCAATGCATAACAATTGGTCATATTTATGTAAACAGTTGTGAGTATATATCCAATGTTTCCGATGTTTACTTTGCTCAAGGACTCTTTCAAGGCAACATTTTAATTATTTTTGGTGAATGGTCTATGTTAATCTTTATCGGTGCTGCAGACCGTGAGATTTCATTTCATCTCGGTCGAGACTCATCTGATTGGTAGAGGCAGTGACAATGATCCTTCGTGTATGGGCATTGTACAATCAATCCAGGCTCATCCTTGGCACTCTGCTCACGTTGTACGCCATCGAAATCATATCGAATCTTGTTTGGAGTGTTTTGATGATCAATCAGAATGTGGCCGCAAGTATGTGAAAAACATCACTGGATATTATGTATGCTATATAACAGGATGTCTGTTATTTTATCAATCAGGTGTCGCTCAAGTTCTGGATTTTTCATTTTGCATGTACCAACCTACTGGTTCCAGTATCTGGTCCGAGATCGCAAATTTAGCCCAGATCACTTTCAGCTCACTGATGTGTTTGCTTGTCACTATCAAATTCATCAAGGAGACACTTCAAATGTACAAAGCAACAAAGCAAGTCCACCTGAACCGCTACATGAAACTTCTCGTGAAGGAAGGCATGATCTACTTCCTTGTGTATGTCCCCATCTCGTCTTTCTATGCATCACCTCTATCTATGCAAGTAAGCTAACAATTTTTGATGAATAGAATCCTGCTCATGTCGCTGATAAACATACTGGTTTATACATCTGACATTTCACTGAATGGATGGTGGATGCTATTTTATGTGGCAGAAAGTGTACCTCCCATTACGCTCGTCCCGCGGTTCATTTTAAATTTGCGGGCACTGTATGCGCATGATCTTCAAGGCAGACGTGGAAGCAACATCGACTCCGCCTTCGGTCTGTCATCAGGGTATGTCCGTAGCACTGTCGCGAGTGCGATCGTGTTCGCGGACGGTCAGAACGAGGGGGTAGAGCAGGATGGAGAAATACAGATGGTAGAAACGACTGGGGAAACTCGCGACGCCGGTGCCTCGAACACACTTACGTTTGGGGCCAGTGGGCAGAACGAGGGAGAAGGGCAGGGAGAAGAAATACAGCTGGTAGAGAGGACCGGTGGGATTCATGATACCGGTAGTAGTAGTGTGTAACGTCGTTCGGTCTGGCCTTCGAAATTGTACATATCCCGGGTATCTTATTGCGTGCGTGGTATTTATTTACAGAACATAGTTCTCTTTCGACGTTTGCTGGTCGTCCTTGTTGTCAGTCTGCAACCACTCCAGCGGCCTCGGAGACTGCCGCCACCTCTCCTTCCACCACTCCCACTTCACCTACGACTACTCCTACCAGTGCTGCAACGTCTTCGCTCCCCACTTCTTTTACGACTACCCCATCGGCTAGCTCCGCGACCTCTACGCAGTCGTCGTCTACAACAACTACCACTCCCCCAATAACATCCCAAACTGTCGTTTCATCTGGTGATGGACGCTCACAATTTGGATCTATGAGCAGCCAACACCACATGACCTGTTGCGACCTGGATATCCCATCGATCCGTATTACCCGCAACGGCGTGATTCCCTGTCGCCAGATCCGTTTGCTGCTGCTGGATACCGACCGCCTGTGGCAGCTCCCCCTGTGAGTGTGTTGATGACGACGCTTCCGAACCCGCATGATGTGGGGGTGCTGTCGCCGTTGGATCATAATGAAGACCCGGCGGAGCCGGGGTCTTCGACTGCATTGAGGAACTAGGAGCAGCGGATGAGTCACCAAGATGATACCGATTATAGTCAAGGAAATTGGATTTTGAGGGTACGTCTACGTGTGTCTTTGGTTGGTCTCTGTACTGATTTACACATCTCCCAGGTCATGAATGAGTAGCAAACGGGACACAACATGGTTGAATTGTCGTATGTTGAACAATAGACATGTATGAACGATCTTTGAATGCACAACCCTCCCCTCTGTTTTTCATCTCACTCCGCCTCGACGACCCCTTGGTCCTGGGTTTTATTCTCACGTCTCGAATGTGCATTATACCCTCCGATGGACAACACGCTTTGTTCATCGTGTATATGCTTGGCCTCTCCTACTCATACCCCAATCACTATGCCACTTCTTACTCGATCGCACTCTAGTATCGCCCGCCCATATGCACGACGCCTAGCCAATTCCCCAGCAGGGGAGCGCCTCTTCCATAGCTCTGTTCGGAAGGGAAGCGGTCAGAGTAAGCGGTACCCCCGCTGACGAGACCCTTCGCAAGGTCGAAGTCGTTCCCTCCCCGCCTTCCCCTATTTCAAACGGGCTTCGGAGCAGACATTGAAGAATGTCGCCGCCACCATCCATACAAGTGAGTTCGTGTGTTTATAACCAAACATCCTGCTGCGATTGATAATGTAGGGCTGTATCACTAATTCACAGTGTGCTAAACGATATTCTTGGACTCTGTAGGTAGTTTATTGTAGCCATCGTCGCAGGGTATATCTAGATGCCAACTACAATAATACCGATATCCCTGGGGCATTGGGGGCGACTCACTGTTACCGAAATCCTGCGGCCAGTCCGTATGAAACACGTAATCCATCACAAATCAAACCGCTGACCTCGCAACAACCAGATAGATTGTTGCTTTCCTGGTTATGACCATGGCCACAGCTTTTTGTATGTTCAGCTTCTCGTGATTACACCGCCGTTTTGCGGTCCACGTAAAGTTTATCTCATGTCGTGATTCATTCCAAGGCAATGTATTGTGGAACTGACTCTGACGTGCCATCCATGTACCAGTCGAATCCAACAAAAATACTCTGGCCATCATCCCACAGCCAAGCATAGTAACACTGGAGGGTATTGTTTTTTATGTCGTTCACCTGCGTTGGCTATAATACATGTTGGCACGCTTCGATCTTCCCAAGGACTTCCCAAGAAGAAGCCAAAAAAAATAGGCGATAATCAGTGAATTTCCATCATTCTTTTGATGTATCTCACACTCAATAGCACCACAGGACCACCATCTTAATCTTCTATCGGCGTTCTCAGATGGTTGGTAGCGACTGGGCATCTTCTGTTTGGCTACATTCGCTCTGACCTCTGTGCCATGATGTACCAAATCCACGGGTTCTTGTTGTTTTTCCGGGTTTGTCTGAACCCGTACATGTCACTTCAAACATTGTATCCATCTCCTGTGTTCGTCATCAGTTTTAGCATACGCCTTCATCTGATCACCAAGATGCCAGCCATTGGGCAATGCAATGTTCGATCACGTTCTTGATGCAGGGTATGCTCGATAACACTGCATCTCCGGCAATTTTCTTCCTTTCCGGTGTTGGCTTATATCTGCAGCCCTTTCTAGTCCATTTCTCGTCAAATATCACTTCACTCTCTACACATCTCAATCCCAGAAAATCATTTTCATGACTTCCACACCGTTATCCGTTGTCACAACAATTTACGCGTACAACTGCGTGTCTGGTATGCTCATTGACCTTGGTGCTTGCGGTCTATCGATCTTATCCTTCTTTTCTAGTTGCAATCATCACTGCCATTGTATACGATTACAGTAAGTAATGTATATTTCTTTATGTTGAATAAATCTCAATGTTGTCAGTCCTCACACTCTCGGATGAGGTATGCCTTATATTTTCGCATGCTACACAAGTATCTCAGTTGCTGACGATCTCTGCAGATAGAGTATATTTGGGTCGGCAGATACCTTCATTCGACACTTCATATATTCTAATATGGGTGCAGAATAAGCCGTGGACAAGGGTATCTACACTATTTGTTCTGGTGCGTATTATAACTGTCCCCATGACATTGTACTAGGGCTAATCTTTGTTAACTTCCAGGCCCGTTATTTTGGCCTGTGTAATTTCATGTATGTCTATGCTTTCCGCAACAAATATTAATTGATCGTTGGTTCACTAGAATTAATGCCCTATGTGTGTTCAAAACATTGATTTTGGACATCATGAACTGACACAATTTATCAAGGGGGGAGCTCCTTCTTACCTGGCCCTGCAAAGGTGATTTCTCATATCTCTGATGAAAATGCACTGTATTCTAATGACTGTTAGACGTATGTTCTCATCTTTATCTTATGCCGATGAATAACAATTGATCGTATTTATGTAAACAGTTGTGAGTACTATATATATTCAATGTTTCCGATGTTTACTTTGCTCAAGGACACTTTGAAGGCAGTGTTTTGAATATTTTTACTGAATGGTCCAGCTTAATCTTTCTCGGCGCTGCAGACTGTGAGATTTCATTTCACCTCAGTCGAGACCCATCTCATTGGAAGAGGCAGTGGCAATGACTCTCCGTGTATGGGCATTGTGCAATCGATCGAGGTTCATCCTTGGCACTCTTCTCACGTTGTGCGCCATCGAAATCATATCGAATCTTGTTTGGGGTGTTCTGATGATCAATCAGAATGTGTTCGAAGGTATGCGAAGCATCACTGCATATCATGTATGCTATATAACAGGATTTATGCTGTTCTCCCAATCATTAGCGGGTGCCACTCAAGTGCTTGATTTTTCGTTTTGCATGTACCAACCTACTACTGGTTCTCTCATCTGGTTCGAGATCGCAGATGTAGCCCAGATTACTTTCGGCTCAATGGTGTGTTTGCTCGTCACTATCAAATTCATCAAGGAGGCACTTCAAATGTACAACGCAACAAAGCAAATCCGCCTGAACCGCTACATGAACCTTCTCGTGAGGGAAGGCATAATATACTTTGTTGTGTATGTCCGCATCTCGTCCTTCCGTGCATCTCCTCTTCTACTCAAGTAAGCTGACAATTTTTGATGAATAGAATCCTACTGATGTCGCTTATCGACCTACTCTTTATCACATCCAATATTCCACTGAATGGATGGTGGCAGCTATTATATGTGGCAGATTATATACCTCCAATCACGCTCGTTCCGCGATTCATTTTGAATTTGCGAGCATTGTATGCGCGTGATCTTCAAGGCAGACATGGAAGCAACATCGATTCCGCCTTCGGTCTGTCATCAGGGTCTGTCCATAGCACTGTTGCGAGCGAGGTCGTGTTTGCGGATGGTGGGCAGAACGAGGGGGTGGAACAGGATGAAGAAATACAGATGGTGGAAAGGATTGGGGAGATTCGCGACGCCAGTGTCCCGAGCGCACTTATGTTTGCGGCCGGTGGGCAGAACGAGGGAAAAGAATAGGGAGAAGAAATACAGCCGATAGAGAGGACCGGTGGAATTCGTGATGCCGGTATTAGTAGTGCGTAACTTATCGTACAGTCTGGCCTTCATGTCCCAAGCATCCCATTAGTGGGTGCGTGCGTTGTAGTATTTATCTACGGAACTTGGTTCAATGTACCAGTTCCTAGCCGACTCTTTCGACATAAGCTTTCTCCCTTGAACTCGGTCGTCCTTGTTGTCAGGCCAAGATTCTGCAACCACTCCAGCGACGTCTGAGACTCCCACCACCTCTCCCTCCCCCACCTACGACTACTCCTACTAGCGCTGCCACATTTTCGACCCCACTTTTCTACGGTCGGCTAGTTCCGCTGCCTCCTCTGCGCAGTCGTCGCCCTCAATCACTACCACTCCCCCAATGGCATCCCAAGCTGTTGTTTCATCTGGAGAGGTGGTCCAAATGATTACCGAAGTCGTGACTCCCACTACAGGCCCCTCGAGCACCTCGCAAAATGACTCGACCTCTTCGAACTCGTAAGTGTTACATCGGGCCCTTCTCCGAGGGGGCTCTTTTCCAACACAAAGGCGGTTGCAGGTGTTTTCACCGTCGTCAGGTTGATCGTCATCACACTCGTCATTGCGTTGCTCATCAATGCACTCAAGCAGCGTCGAGCCAAGACATTCCACGGGGACATCGCAGAAGCAACAGCAGCAGACTCGTCTCGTTCGCCATTTGATGACTATTTTTACAATAACACTGGCGGTCACGGTAGCAATTATGGATAGCCGGAGAATAGCCACGGTACGTACATGCCCACGTTAGTGGACGTTGACAATTTGGATGTGTGAGCAGCCAATTCCACTCGACGTCGTTGCAAGCTGGATATCCCATTGATTCGTATTACCCGCAACGGCATGGTTCTCTGTCACCGAAGCCATTTGCCGCTGCTGGATACCGCCCGCCTGTGGCAGCTGCCCCTGTCAGTGTGTCGACGACGACGCTTCCGAAGCCGCACTGGCATGATGCGGGGCTGCCGTCGCCGTCGTTGCCTGTGTATCAATTGGATCATGATGAGGACCGGAAGGACTGGGGTTTTCGATGGCATTAAGGGATGAGCAACAGCGGATGAGCTACCAAGATGATACCCATTATAGTCAGGGGAATTGGATTTTGAGGGTACGTTTGCGTGTGTCCTGGTCGGTCTCTGATCGATTGATTTCTTTACCTAGGTCGCAAATGAATAGAAAACAAAACATGACATGACATGGTCAAATCGTCGTACGTTGGATAATAGTCGTGTGTGAACGATCTTTGGATGCAGAACCAACCATTTTTTTTTCCGTCCCACCCTGCCAAACGCTCCCTTGGTCCTTGGTTTTTATCTCGAATACGCGTCATACCCCCTCGATGAAAAACCGTTTTATTCATCGTGTATATGCTTGGTGTAACCCCCTGGTCGTTTATTCCTCGTTTGTTTTCGTGTTTATACCTATTAATATGCCCATTGTCGACCCATGCCTTGTATCGTGCTCGAGGTCAGTGGGAACTTTCTCTTGTCCGATGTTTATTTATTGACTTCGATTGACGTTACTTGACCATTTCTTCCGGTTGGCGCCATGTGAGTCATACACATCTTTCCATCAAAAGCTCTTTCTCGCCATCCCAGGACGGTAACTCAGCGCTTTAGGACCCATGTGTCCCCACTTCCACCTCCACCAACCGGGTCCTCGCAGTCGCTATCTAACGCTCCCTGGCACCTTATCTCCATCCACCGGTGCCCCAAGCATCTGAATCACGGACTTGCCCTCCAGGGAGTCGCGACTCAATACTTAGTACCCAGAGTTCGACTCTCAGCCCCTCGGGGATCCTCGCCGTGTCTGTGTTTTAGAATTGAAAAGTGTCACCACGTCGTGATTCGGTATATGTCGAGAGATCGAGCGAGCGAGCAACCGCGCACCATCCTATCATCTCTGCCGGACTCGAGCTTGTTCAAGTTGGTAGACTACGGGCTGAATGGCCATCAAAATCACTGTTTAGAGGCAAAACTATAACGGTTTCAGTCAGTCGTTCGTCGCCAGCACCTCGATTTGGTTTGCGGATACGAGGTCGGGTTCTCTTGTCAGATCCGGATGTTGGATCTGTCGGACACACTGTCAGTGAGCTGGAACGGGCTACAATTCGGCGTCCCGATTATATGGGGAAGTTCTAGAGGCGGAAGTCGGGTTGGATTTCAACTTTGGGAAGGCGGGGGAGGAAAAGGCCGTTATTTCGAATCGGTCTAACTTGGAGTATGACTTCCGAGCCCGACTCCCTGGACCAGATCCCCTTCAAATCTCCGAATAGGTGAGCTGCATCTGTGCTACCGCCCTACCCTTCTTGATGATGTTTTTCTTAGCAGGGTCTCAAGTCTCGCTCTGGGAACATGATCTACCATCGTACAACTTGGAGTATGGACATCTTCGTAACCCGTCGCTCGTGGGTTCGTTCATTCATCTGACCCCAAGGGGCTGTCCCTCCTCACTCCAACTCATACCCCAATCACTACGCCACCTCTTACTGGGTCGCACTCTGCCATGGGCCCATGTGCACGGCGCCTGGCCAATCCCCCATAAGTAGGCACAGCTTCTTCTTCCATAGCTCTGTTCGGAAGTGAAGCGGTCAGGGTCAGCAGTACCCCCCCTCCCGAGGAGACCCTTCGCAAGGTCGGAACCGCTTCCTTCCCTCACTCCCCACGAGTCCTTCAGGAAAACGTTGAAGAATGTCACACGTATGTAAGTTCCTTTTGCTTGAGTGCGTCGTGTGCTTATAACTGGACGTCCAGCTGCGATCAATAATGTAGGGCTGTATCATTCACAGTGTACTAAACGGTACTTTTGGATTTTGTAGGTAGTTCGTCACACCCTTGTCGCGGGGTATATCTACGATACATGTTGACCTACTTAACCACTGTTCTCACATTTGGCTTTTCCAAGGAGAAGCCTGAAAATGGGCATTAATCAGTAAGTTTCCATCGTTCTTTTGATTCGGCCCACACTCGATAGCACCACAGGGCCACCGTCTTAAATTTCTACCGGCGTTCTCAAAAAGTTGGTAGCAACTGGGCATCTTCTGCTTAGCTGCATTCGTTCTGACCTCTGCGCCACGATACACCAAATCTTGTTTTTTTACCCCACTAACCGCTCCTCATGGCAGGCAGTAGCACCATGCGACCAGGTTTGTCTGAACCCGTATATGTCACTTCAAACACTAAATTTATCCATCTCCTGTGTTCGTCATCAGTTATAGCATGTGATTTTATTTGATCAAGATGCCGGCCATCGGGCAATGGAGTGCCCGATCACCTTCTTGATGCAGGCTATGCTCGACAACCACCACAGAGTGATCTCCGGCATCTTACCTCCCTTCCGGTGTTGGCTTAAAACTCCAGCCCTTTCTAGCCTTCACTTATCAAATACCACCTCATTCTCTGTACGTCTCAGTACCAGTAAATCAATTCACGGCTCCCATGCTGCAGTTTGATGTCGAAGCCATTCAGATAAACAACTGCGTGTCTGGTATGCCCGTTGACCTTGGTGCTTGCGGTCTATCAATCGCATCATTCTTTCCTAGTTGCAGTCCTC
>JBBPLC010000197.1:0-44864 GCA_038089535.1 Hemileccinum rubropunctum | reverse complement strand
TACTCGAAGAAATCGCAGATTCCATTCAAGCCGACGGCATTGAGCTCCAGATGTACCATTCAGAAGGCGCACCTGGACAGGTTCGTCCTTCAATGTATTCCACTGTTTTTTCTAGTCGAGCCATTTCTATTCCAGTATGAAGTCGTCACCGGCCCCCTACCTCCACTCGACGCCGCGGATGCGTTGGTTCACACTCGGGAGACCATCTATAACATTGCAAGTAAACATGGACTAAGAGCTACATTCGCCCCCAGGCTGGCCCTTGATAGTTGTCCGTAATCGATCATTCCCTGTGTTTACTGTCCTTGTACTGATCGAGAAAATGCTGCGACAGGTGGAACCGGCGCTCATATGCACATCTCTGTACGCGGCGAACGCCAAAGCACATCCGCTTTGGAATCAAAACACGAGTTCTTGACCCCTGTTGAATCCGCCTTCCTTTCCGGCCTCATGCAATTCCTCCCATCCGTGATCGCACTCACGCTTCCCCTCTCTGCTTCCTACGCTCGGATGTTGGACGGAATATGGTCTGGAGGCACGTGGCTCCACTGGGGCATCGAAAACCGCGAGGCGCCCGTTCGGCTCACGAGGCATACCTCACCCTCGCGCAACTTTGAGATCCGGCCCATCGACGGAACGTCCAGCCCGTACTTGGCCGTCGCGGGTGTCCTTGCGTGCGGGACACTCGGCGTTGAAGGCAACTCGCCGCTCACAGTCGAGAACTGCGACGGGCCCCGGACGGCCGCAGAAATGACGGGCGCGGAGCGGGATTCTCTGGGTATCACAAAACGCTTGCCTTTGAATATCGGTGAGGCAAGGCGATACTTGGATGCCGACGATGCGATCAAGCGCCTGCTCGGTGTTGAGCTCGTAAGCACGTTTTTGAAGGTCAACGAGGTAATACTGCGTAGCGTTGGCTTCTGATGATCGAGTCGTTGATTTGCTAACCTGCTTGTGTAGATGGTTCAGAAAGTATTCGATCGTCGCGACGGGGAATCTGAATCTCAAGCCGTTGCACGTCTTGTCGAGAATTATTGATGATAATGTCAGGGGATGATAAAATCAGATGGTGAGCAGGTGGACATGCAGTAACGACCTGGGTATCGTATATCAGTCTCCCCTGCGATTACTGCATTCGCCGCCAACTCCACGTGTATAACTATTGCCTCTGCCACTGCAAGTGCTACCGCCCCATTGTTGTTTCCAGGGCACCACACCGCAAGATTTCTAGAGTCTCATCTGCGACATCTACCCCCACCATTTCCACGAAGAAACATGTTTCAATTCAAGGTATAGTACATAAAGGCTGGTGTTGTCTCAGGTATCCTCCAAGTTGGTGAGTACTACATGACGACGCCGCCGATCTTCTCGCGTTCAGAGTCTTAGAGTTCTATTAATAAAGTAGGTCAAGTACTCCGGACGATGCCTGAGAGTTATACTGACTGCGGACATAGATAATGTTATCTATACCGTCTTCTTCTGGGGCTACTTCCCTTAGCGTCAGCTAAACCGCAGAGTATTCCTTAAAATCGTACTGACCACGGGAGTAGAAAATTTTGGCCCCATCTGCACCATTCTCATCCGCTTCAAGTTTTGTGTCAGTCGGACTGCGGAGGATTTCTTGAAGTCATACTGACCATCACCACCATGGCTCCAGCCGATGGTGGTATCTGTACCAGTCTCCTCCGCTGAAGTAGGAAGCGCTTGCACTAAGCTTGCGACGAAGAGTGGCAAGAGCCCAGTGAGATAGATGTAGATGGTTCTGAGTTGCATGGTTGGTATTTCGCTTTTCTGACAATATCACTGGGGTGGTTTTTTCAGTGTGGAGCCTATCAACTCAGGCTTTTATATGCATCTGGCCACCATAATGGAAAAGCCGGGCCGTCCGCTCCTGCGAAGGCCTAGGGATTATGAAAGGAGGTTCTTCATCGGGTTCTTGGATGGAGTAGTCCACATAGTGGTCGGTCATCTCGAGCAGTGCCTTTGCCCAGTATAGCGGCACATCTACCTCACGGTGGAGCCGCTTGGACTCTTCCCCATGGCTAAGCTGCACGGCGGTTTTAGGAATGTCGTCAATATGGGGGCACCTGAATATGATGCTGGGTTTAGATCCATGGCCTAATAGCCTGAAGGGGCAAAGTGTCAATTGTGCGGTATGTACTGTCTTGAAAACTCCGGTTCCAAGAATATTCTCGATAGCAAGACTAATACGAACACTTCCAGTCGAATATCTGATGAGTCTTACTACTAAAGGCCGTCTTCTCATTCACCAGTTGATCTAAAAGCTAGGTGGGGATTAGATATCCAGGAAGTTAACGGGATTGATGTCCGCTCATAGATTTAGCAAGACTATACGAACACTTCCGGTCGAAACGTTTGATGAGTCTTGTTGCTCAAGGCCGCCTTCTCACCGACCGGTTGATCTAAAGCTAGGTGGGGATTAGATATCAAGGAGGTTAACGAGATTGATGCCCGCTCATAGATCTAGCAAGACTAGTAGTACGACCACTTCCCGGTTGAAACGTCTGATGAGTAAGGCCATGGTCCGGATCGGATATCGATATCGAGGAAGTTGGTAAGATTGATGCCCGTCGATCGATTTGGATATGTTGATAAGACGAAAGTGAGGTAGTACGCAGATGACACATTTCTTATACTCGCTAGGGAATCGCCCGCCACGGGGAACATTTTTCACAGCAGGATAGTCTCTCAAACACGACTCACCATGGCTTGTATTTCCGACCTCGCATCCGACAGGGAAAACAATGATGACAGTCTCGAATCACTCTTGACTCCGAATATCAAGAAAAAGCAAGACGATGTATCAGGGCCTGTGTCACTGGTGTTCCGCAATGGGAGATCCTTCCTCGTCCATGCTCTCCTCCTGCTTATTGCTTGCATGTTCTTTGCCTTGTGGGCTAATTCAATCCGAACAACCTGCCCTCTTGATCCTCTATTGACTTATTGTAAGCCCAGTTTCCATGAACAGAACATAAAAACCTGACCGATGACACAAAGCACCTGTTAACGAAGCTGTCAAGTACCTTGAGAAGAGGTTTGATGGAGGCCTTGACTCTACCTCCATTTTCCGTGGCAACCCGAGTCCCGCGATTGACGCCGCTTGGAGGAGTGTCAGCATAGATAGTAATGTCATGCTTGTCAATTCGTGCACGTTATATCTGATCGCATTGGCAGACAAGGTTACTCGACTGACTCACGAACAGTTTTTGAAGATTGGCGGAAATGACAGTACAGCTGCGGTTAAATTCCGCCCTGTGGATGGTGGCGGGTATATGGCCCAGATAGATGGCTATCACCATATCCACTGTTTGGTAAGAAACCACCCTTGCGCGTTCTTTACGCTTCCGTGACCCTTTGGCATGTAGGATATGTTGAGGAAGTACCTCCGACCTGACTATTACGCTGCCTTTGACCCGTCATTCAATGACAAGCTTCGCCCTCACCTTGGTTTGTGAACCCTCTTCCCTCCACAGGGGTTGATGTTGATCGAGACATCTTACAGGCCACTGTGTCGAAATAATTCGACAGAAACTCATGTGCACGTCTGACCTTACGATGGCCATCTACGACTGGGTTCCCGGTCTCGATAGTCCCCGTGCAAATCTGAGTACTATACATCAATGCATGGACTATGAACGAATCCTGGACTGGTCAGCCAAGCACAATGCACATGTACAGAAGGGCCATGTTCTCAAGTTTGGGGATGCGACAGAGTTTCCAGAGGAGGTCCTGAATGGAATGTAGCATATCCGTCTCGTTAGATCCGGGCAAGTTTACCCATTTGCGAGGGCATCCAGTTTTGAACAATAATAATCCAACACTTGCTTGCAAGTTCTGATACTAGTGTGGTGTAACAACCGGCTTTTGATGATCTTACCGCCTCAAGGGGAGCGTTGAGTGAGAACCCTTAATGTTGTAAAATTGATAAATGTGATACCGTATTATGCACGGAAACAATACGACAATGACTAAACATCTTTCTGGAGAGCTCATGAAGGCTATATCACGTACAACTACGCTCCAACGGCGAGACCAAACTCTGTCTTACTTGGAATAAGGACTGCTCTCTCAACGGCCCAATCTACAATGCTGTCGAAATCCTTGCATCGATGGATGACGTTGTTGTTCGGGAATGGAAACTTGTAACCATGTACCCAGTAATACGCCACTAAGCTGGTGTCGGGGTAACACATGAGGGCCTGGCGCAGGATCTCGACGCAGGTGTCTATCCAAGTGATGGGTCGTCAGTCTCAATACAGGGAACACAGCGATAAGACGAAAGAGGGAGTTGTATTACCAAGTTGATCCATGAGTGTTTCATCTTCGATTTGAAAGGCAGGGTCAATAGATTTGTAGTGATTTCGGTAGGTAGCCTTGCGAAGCATATTCTGTGGATAGTTCAGAATCGTCGTCTTGTCTTGGTCAAATGCGAGACGGAAGACTTGGAGACCTACTAGACACTGGAGGTGGTGGGTGACTTCCAATGATGCGAGGTACCCTCCACCATCTACCTCAGGGAATTTTACTGTCGTTGGGGTAACTTCCATTCCCATCTTCTCTAGCTGTTCTTCAGTGATGCGGATGGGTTTGACTGGGCGATGATCGTGAGTTCTGGGAGAGACCAAGGAAAATGTGTATATTCACCATCTGTGGTTATACGACGCCACGCACTGTCAATGTCAGGACCGGGATAGCCGACCTCATCGCCTCGCCACGGCGTCATGAAGTGCAGAGAACCTTTATACTTGAAGTGCTCGATGTACTTGTTGGCCTCATTGGCCGGGGCTGCAGCATTACCGAATGAAATCTCTTGTCCACGAGCGTATAAATTGAAACACTCACAATATCTGATGACATAGGTACACTTTGGAACACCAGTGGAAGTGACCCAGAGCGTGAAGAATGTAAATGACAGGAGGACGAGCACACCACGAGTCACCCATTCCCAATGGTGAAGAGGTTTGGTTTCTGCCTTGGGCTGTCCTTGAAGCTGGATGATGGCCGGGGATGCAGACTCGTTGGTGTAAGTGGGCGGATTGGAGTAAACTGATTTTCTGTCGTCGATGTCGTATTGGCTGAGGGGTGCGTATTGCACATATTTGGGCAGCATGACGCAGTCTCTCGCGGATATCTCTCGAGCAGGTGTCGGACTCTTCTGGTATTGATATGGGGTGTATGGACGAGATTGGCACAATGACGACAGGAAGCTAAATTGCCCAGCATCTGTGAAGCGAATATATAGTCACCCTTCCCTCTGGAAATGTGATGAATTCGAATGCTGAGTGGTACGAGAACAATTACCCACGCGTGTACTTCTGCACTAGATCTGCCAGTGGCATAGATTTACAGCGGAGCGATGGCGCCAATATCAATCGAGATCCGGGCCAATTGCAACAATGCAGGTGGACCCTCCCTTGTGTATATCTCTCTACGGAACTGAAATTGTCGAAGCCCGCACTTCCCCGTATGCCCCCGTCCCTCGCACGAACAGCAGCACTAGCACCTGTGACTCCCACACATCCCATCCTATCACACACCTTTGGGGAGATATTAGGCCCAATTGGGGTGGTGCATGTTGATAGAGTGAATGGAGACGAAATTTTTTCTCCCTGGGCCGCAAGCAGGCCCTCGATGAATAACTCGGAGTTGTGTTGTTCATCCGCCGGCGTTCGTCGTTTGAATTTTGTTTGCTCAGTCCAACCATCACACGTTTGTGATTCAAATCATGATTGAAATGTATATAGAACGACGGAAATTACTGTAAGCCTGAATCCTGTAAATCTCGACCACCTCCGAGGGCTCTATGGAAAGACCACGCTCTTTTCGCCGCATCAGGCCTAGGGCCTCGGTCTAATTTTAAGTCCATCCATTTTACGAGTCCCCTTAAGGGTCAGCCAGCGAGTTCAATGTACAACTATTACCTCTGCCGCTGCAAGTCATTGTTGTTCCCAAGGTACCGCACCGCAAGGTATATGGAGTCTTATCTACCCCTACCATCTCCACGAAGAAACAAGTTTCAATTGAAGATATAATACATAAAGGCCGGTGTTGTCCCAGGTATCCTCCAAGTTGGTAAGTGTTACACAATGACGCCGTCAATCTTCTCGCGTTCAGAGTCTTATGGTTGATTCAATGCTTCAACCGAATATGCCGCTTGATCACAATGCATGCATGATCAGATTTTTCAATCGGCCAGTGATAACTTTCAGCGGCGTTTTGAAAAAAATCAAAGGTCACTGCAGTTACCTAATAACCCATGCATACAAGGTTGGTGCGTAATCTAAAACCTGAATTAAACCAAATGAATCTACTCACTGCCAGTGGGCGCTTGTGGTTTGCAAATGGTTAGTAGGCTGACTTGTTTATGTACAAGGTCAGACCGCCAATCTGCCGACGAAGCCGCCGCATCCGCAAAGCAGTCGAGTAACGTTGTCGCTTGACGGTTCTCCGAAGGCATATTTGAGAACTTTGATTGGTGGACACAAGTACAGGACCTGGGCTAGCTAAATCAGGAGCATAAAAGGTACGTTTTCGGTCGCTTTGAGCAGGGCCAGTTTTTAGATGAAGTGCGCTCAGGCTGCTTCTAGTATCGGACAAATTCTCGCTACTAATCCGATCTTTACCCGAGGTGTTGCCGACTCGTTTATGTACGACGTAATTGATCCACCAACGAAGTGCGGCGTCTAGTATACGTTCTCGTTACTTATCCGATCTTGACCCGAGGTGACAGAAATGAGGCGGCTGCAAAAATCGAATCCCCACAATATATAAGGACGCCCCACTTCAACCCCACTTCGCATTCAGGTGCAAATTCGCCCTACCGAACTTGCTCCACATGACCACTCACGCTCTCGCACGTGCCTTCAAGGCCGCCAAACCCGCGTTCGGGGCATGGATCTGTCTTCCAGGTACGATCAACGCCCGAACCGTCGCGCAGTCGAGCCCTCACCTGTCATGGGTGATGATCGACTGCGAGCACGGGCTCACGCCGCTGCAGCCCGGGGCTGCAGAGTCCATCCAGGCGATCATAGGGCTTGGGAGCGGCGCTCCAAGCCCCCTCGTGCGTATCCCTGCGACGGGCACCAGCACCAGCACGTCGTGGCAGATCAAGTACGCGCTCGACGCCGGTGCAAAAGGTGTCCTCGTCCCGAGGGTACGTATCCACCATTTGTGAACGAGTTCGGGGAGAGAGAAGAGTTGAAAATCAATGAAAATTTCCTTGCAGGTCCCTCATGCAGCCAAGGCGAGGGAGATCGTTTCGGACTGCCGTTTCCCACCGGTTGGGAGACGTGGCTTTGGGAGTCCGTTCACAGAAGGAGTGTGGGGGATGAACGCTCAAGAGTATATCAAGGCTGCGAATGAACAGATCACGGTTATGAGCCAGATCGAAACACGGGAAGGGGTGGATAACGTCGAGGAGATCGCCGCTGTTGATGGGATCGGTCAGAGAATTAAACATTGCGGGTTTATTCGCCTTTTCATGGACTGACCCCTCCCCCTTGTTTGTCGACAACAGACGTCCTTTTCATCGGACCTAATGACTTGTCGTTAACGCTCGGTTATCCTCCCCCGTCTCCAGACTTCCATCCCGACGTAGAAAAGGCCATTGAACGGATTCGGAAGGCCGCACACAACAATGGAAAGAAATGGTATGTTTCGCGTTGGACATGGGTATGTGGTTGGTGCAGTGCTCACGATCTCTGTAGTGGCATCTTTTGCATTTCTGGAAAGCAGGCGGCTCAACGTGCCCGCGAGGGCTTCGATATGGTCTGTCGATCGTGTTTTCTTCTGTCTCGTATATGCAACACGACAAACTGATGCACAATTGAATGTCTGCAGACGAACGTCACTACGGACGCGGAAACGATTTCAGAATCTATCGCTTTTCAATTGACCGAAGCTATCGCCGGTGTTCAATAGGGTGCCCGCCTCTTTGGATATTGATACCATTCAGGAGAGAAGGAAAGGGAAATGTCATGAAAAATGTATATTTAATTAGGAATAAAATTTTCGGACCATGTCCATCTGGTCTGATAAATGTGCCAATGTTTGCGAGAATACATCCTGCCTAAACCTAAGCAGACCAACGCATTTGTCTGAGTCCGTGATTCCAGTGAAATGATCACCAGTGTCACATCATCGAGATTGTTTTAGAGTAGAGGCAACCATGGGGAATTGATATTGCCTCTCCAAATGTGATAAGAATACGATGGTTAGCACCATCACTGATCAGTCAGTGTCTGTTTCAATTATTGGTGACCAGTACCTGACAGAAAGAAATGGCGGGGATGAGCAACGGTGAGGGAGTCGACTATTGCACTGTTTGGACAACATACAAATCTTGGACCACGTCCATCGGTTGTCCAATGAAGGTGCAAATGTCAGTAGGGGACGCACACTCAGTATCGAAGGACGTGTACGTTTTGGCTTGGATTAAAGGAAGATCGATGACGATGATCATCTCCTTCGTGTGCCTACTCATCCCATCCCCCCAGTTCCACAGCGAACCCAATGGCCACCTTGGCAAATTCAAGGGCATACTTTTATAGATCCGGTATCACTTTGACGCACACGGACGACATGAGCTGAGACACGCACCGCAAAAGAGAACTCTCCTTCCCTTACGACCGTCCGGTCATCGGCAGTATGTATATAAGGATTGGGTGTTCGGACTGGGTCAGCTTCCGTAGCGCATACCACCGGAACGCCAGCACGGTGCCATGCAAGATGATCAGAGACACCACCTGGACTGCATCACAAACGTCTCCCTTCCAAGAACACAATCCATCGTTGTAAAGGAGACGTACAACAATTCTGCGCCTGCGACGGGCGTCGAAACATACTCCGCGGCCATCTTCATGGCCCAGTGCGTCAAGGACGTGTCGATGTTGTTCATGATAAACGTGAGCGTAGGCAGTACCACGTCCTTGTGTAGGTATGCGGTCATGTCCTGGGGCGCGAGCGTCCATGAATACGTCCCAGCGCGTGTGGTATACTTACAAACTGGATCATTGCCGTGACGTTCTTGCGGTTGTACACGTATTCGGCGGCGACGTCTTGGCTACCTAGAAGCCCACCCTCCTCGGCAGCATACCAATGAAATTCGACAGGAACCTCGGGCTTGTAACCAGCTTGGACGAGTGCTCTAAAGGCTTCTAGGATGGTAACCGTCCCGGAGCCACCGTCATCGGCGCCTGGTGCTGGCAGGAGTGGAAATTCGTAGTTGGCGGAATCGAGGTGAGACCCGATGATGATGGTCGACGTTTTGGTGGCATGATTGAGGCGGGATCGTCCGGGAGTAGGCTCAAAGCGGGCAATCACGCTAATCTGGGGAAATTCGTGCGTAAACGCTTCGAGGGAGAGATGGACACCGGGTGGTGCACCCGCGATAATCTGACGTCGTGATAAGGAACCCAGGGAGATCGACGGCTGAGCCCCCAAAAAGCGTACCTCGAGGACTTTATTGTAAACCCATTGCGAGCTGCGTGCGCCATAGTCGGAGCGGTAGTAACGGTTGTAAAAGGTGGTCAGGTTATCGAGGTTGTACGACAACTCTTCCACCTTGAGACTCTGGATAACTTGGATGATCTTCTCACGATGCCGAAGGTCGGGCCATTCTGCAGTGACGTGTCCATCAACTGCGTTGTCTCGAATGGGCGCCAATCCAAAATATCCCGCAGCATCCTACACACGCACACACGCACACACACATACAAAAGGGCACGCACCAACATGTTTATTTCGAGAAGAGAACATAGGCGAGTCGAAGAAGTCTTGGTGTCCGGTGAGATCCGTGAATGACAGACCTTGCTTCCTGAGTCGTAGTTTGTCGCCCTCTGTCATCCACACGGGTTTCGTCCCGGCGACCTCCAAGAGTCGTGGCTCGTCGAGGATGGCGGCATAAACCACATCAACGAGACGCATGACCTCCACAGGATCATCGTTGTGAGCAGCTAAAAGGTGTCTGATGTCCGCTCCTGTGACTTTTTCGATGCTGCCCGAGAGGATCTGCTGGCTCTGGGGAGGGGTGAACGCGCTGGATGCGGATGGGAGCTGGAGGAAGAGTGGGATCAGTAGGGCAAGGGTTTTTTTCATCGTGATGTGTCAGAGTGAGTATAATACGCCCAAGTGCCAGCTGGATCAGTTCACCTTCGTCCGGACCTTTTATTATTCGGCCGCATTTTCTCCCCAGGCTCTTCCGGTGAGGTCCGAGGGAAGGTATGATCAACCTGGTCATGCACTTGAACCCCAGTCTCCATGGCCAAGTGCAAGAAGGCCATTGGCAGTATGTATATCCGAGTTTCACTTGAAGTTGTTGTGAGCACTTTGATTCCCGTCGTAGCCAGGTGTTGATAAAAACCCAGGCTTACGAAGTCGTAGCTAATCCGGGAACTTTTCCCCCCTCAACAGTGCACGTCGGTGATACCGTTGACTATATTTGCACGTGTAACTGAGTTTGATGGAATACATTGTAGTGATGGCCATCCTACAAATCCCGGAGTAACACATGGCTGACCGGCACGTGAGTTTGGTTGTCGTGGGAGAATTTATGATTAGTCAGCAGGGCAGAGGCAGCGACGAGCCAGGTTCAACCGCGCCCACCTAGTCCAGAGCGATGCCACCACCACCGTTTTCGTCCCCACATAACCAACCGTCCTTCCCCGCCCTCTACCTTTACCCACTCAATGACACCTTCGTTCCAAAACATATCGCTCTAATTGGTGGTCAGCGCGTCAAGATTGGCCGTCAAACCAACGCTAAAACGGTACCTGCCGAACGAAACGGTTACTTTGACTCAAAAGTCCTCTCTAGACAGCATGCTGAAGTTTGGGAGGACAATGGCAAGGTATATCTTTTTTACTTGTCACTTTCTCTCTTTCATACCTTTTCATCCCAGATCTTCATCAAAGACGTCAAGAGTTCTAATGGCACTTTTATCAATGGCGAACGTCTCAGTCCTGAGGGTGTAGAGTCAGAGCCCTTTGAATTAAAAAATGATGATATCGTGGTATGCTTCTCTGTACCTTTTTCTCCTTTCATCCTTTCATCCGACCATGCACAGGAATTCGGCATTGACATTATCGGCGAGGACAATAAAACCACTATCCACCACAAGGTCGCTGCTCGTGTGCTCTGTGTATTTACCGAGGAGGACGCCCAGGACGCCGCCCGTATAGAGCGCATGCAAAGCCCCCCGAACATCTCCGGCGGTCCTTCTCAACCGAGTACTTCGGGCACTTCCTCTCAGTTTTCGTTCGCACAGGGTCAACCTGTTCCTCCCGCACAGCGTCGACCAACGTTGCAGTCTCAAGCACTCGGTGGGATGGGCGGGATGGGCGGCAGTATGAGGCCTCCGGGTAAAAGTGGTCTTAGTTTTGACCATATTCTCAGCCGTCTTCAAGGCGAGCTCCAGAAAAGCCGTGACACGGGCGCCGAGTTGCACTCGTTAACGGCCGCAATGAACGATATTCACGACACCTTGGGTGGCACCTTAGTAAGTGTCCACACTCGCCCGGTGGGCTTCCATTGATGATTTTTTCTCTCCTACAGCAACCCAACGTTCCTCATTTCCCTTCCAACCTGCCCCCTGTCCGTCCTCCACAACCCCAGCCCGCGCATGAACCCGCGCAACCCGCCGATTCCGGATCTGTTCCGGCAACTATGCTCAATGAACTTCGCACCCAGCTCCACGACACCCAAGCATCTTTGGCAACTCACGTCGACAAGGTGCGTGCCCTCGAGGACATGCTCGCTGAGCACGCAGCCATCAAGACCGATGTCGCTTCACTTCGTCAACTCATTGATGAACGGAAACGTGAACTTGAGGTGTCCCGGCGATCCGCAGGCTCTCCATCTGGACACCATGACACACAACACCATGGTGACCTTCGTAGCGGCAGCTACCGAGCAGACGACGACGATGCCTCCAGCATCCATACCATCGTGCCACACGGGTTGGAGAGAGTGGAGGAGGAGGATGAAGACCAGTTGGTTCCCGAGGAGGAGGATGACGAAGACCGTCGACGTCGTCGAGAGGAGCTTGGACGTCCGCGGACTCCAGAGCCCACCGGAATGGGTATGGTGGAGGACGACGAGGATTCCCCTGACACGAAGCACAGACACCGGCCATCGTCGCCGCTACAGCAACCACACGATACTGCATCTGCCGCTATCGACGAGTTGGCCGAACGGTTGTTGGCACTCAGTGGCCGGATAGACACGGCAGTGGAGTTCAACAACTCCCTCCAGACGCAGCACAGTGCGGCTCAAACGACTATATCGCAACTACAAACCAAAATCACGGCGTTGGAAGAACTGTTACAGGCGACTCAATCACAGCTGCAACAACAAAACACAGCCCAGGAAGCTGCTCAGGCAGAGATTCTCAAGGCTGTTCGTGAGCCACCACGCGATCCCGAGCGTGAATCTCTGACGGCGATGCTCGACGAATGGAAGAAGAACGTTGAAAGTCAATGGAGTGCTGTCCAGGAGGAATGGTCGCAGGAAAGGGAGAGGCTTAGCAAGGTGAAGGAGGAATGGGAGGGCCGAGCGCGGACGCTGGAGTTGTCATTGGATGCCAAGATCAATGCAGGTGTGGCATCGGTAATGGCACTGCAACGCCAGGACCGGTTTCCAAACGGAGACATCAAGCTCAACGGTGGTGGGCTAGTTACACCACCGAGCCCTGTCAGTGTTGCCTCAAATCCTGGCCGGACAAAGTCACGACGACGTCGGTCAAGCTCCTCGCGCAGTCGTTCACGATCGAGTTCGCCTATTTCGTCGATTGAAATGATTGAAGGGGCGGTCAATGGGAACCATGACGGGTCTAACCCGGGTTCTCGACGTGTGTCGGATCAATATCAACGATCGCGATCACCTTCTCCATCAATAGTAGAAAGCGAGCCAGAGTCATGCAGCCGAGTGCTCGAACGTGGTGCTCAGTATCCGATGACGCCTGCTCCGTCGGTGAAGGACTCTCCCGAACAGCCTCCATTGAACCCTCCTTTGGTTATTGTGGAATCGAAGACGGAGATGCCGTTGCGCACGTCTGGGGCTGTTGGTCATCTCACGGTCTCACACCTTTCACTTTTGATAACACATTTCTTTCAGTTCCGTCTGAATTTGACGACGGCCGTAGGCGTAATGGTTGTCAGTATTGCGACAGCAGCGGTGTTGTGGCGAGTGAAACAAGACTAGGGAATATGGAATCATCATGGGGACTGTTTCAATGGCGCTCGTTATGACCACTGCGGCTTCTGGTTTGATTTGATTACTTTATTATTCTTTTTTTTTTCCTCCGTTGCTGCTTTCGACATTATTTACGATTTGTGAATAACCCTATGCAGCCCTAGTAATGACAGCATGACCATTCCCGGTTCTCCATATGACGTGCTGCTGACGTTGAATGAGGCCATAGTGCGTGCGCCCAAGTCTATAAAGGTATCCTTCTGTTGTTGTTCGGTCGATTTGTAAGAGTTTTGTCAGCCGGAATGGCTTTCTGGACGTGTATATAAACCACACCATGAAGCTGCTACTTTCTTAGATCCGACCACACCCGAATACCTGCTAACAATGACGATCGCCTACGGCAACCACTCGCTCAAGCAACAGTCCTCTCATGTTGATGGCTTTGGCACCCGTGCAATCCATGTCGGCTCAGAACCGGATCCCGAGACTGGTGCCGTCATCCCCTCGATATCCCTCAGCACGACCTACAAGCAAGACAGCGTCGGAAATCACAAAGTACGTCTTTGATCGTTGTGATCGCTCAGTGATCTTTCTCACGCGTGACCTGGCAGGGTTTCGAATACTCCCGCTCCGGGAACCCCAACCGTCAAGCACTCGAGGCCACGCTTGCCGCGTTGGAAGCTGGGGGCGCTGAGGCAGTCACCTTTTCCTCGGGTTCAGCGGTCACGGCCACACTCGTTCAGTCCGTGGGACCGAATGCGCACATTCTCAGTGTAAATGACGTCTACGGCGGTACCGCCCGATATCTGAAACAAGTCGCTCCAGTGATTCAATCACTCGAAACGTCCTTTGTCGATCTCGAAGATGCCGACGACGACACCATTCTGGCAGCGTGCCAACCGAACACCAAGGTACGTCATACATTGTCCACTCGTACAATCACTTCACCGATCACTCATGTTATCCGATTGCCTAGCTCATCTGGATAGAATCACCCACGAACCCGACGCTTCGGCTCGTGGATATACCCCGGATCGTCGCGCTCGCTCGATCACACCCTTCCCGACCACTCGTGGTGGTCGACAATACGTTCCTATCTCCATTTTACCAATCACCGCTTCTCCTTGGGGCTGACGTCGTGACGCACAGTCTGACCAAGTACGTCAACGGTCACACAGACGTGGTCATGGGCGCTGCGATTCTCCCCGCACAACATACCGCGCTCGCGCAGAGGCTGCGTTTCCTGCAGAACGCGCACGGTGCGATTCCGAGTCCATACGACTGCTGGCTGGTCCAGCGGGGTGCCAAGACGCTCCATCTGCGGATGAAAGCGCATGGAGTGAACGCGCTACGGGTCGCACAGGCGCTGGAGCGGTCGCCGTTGGTCGAGGCGGTGGTGTACCCCGGGTTGGCGAGTGACCCGCGGAACGAGCTAGCGTATCGGCAGTTGGCGCCGCATGCCAAGACGTTTGTGGATGCGTTCCGGGACGCGGACAAGGATGGGGACGCGGGGTTCCCTTATGGTGGGATGGTGTCGTTTTGGATTCGAGGTGGGGCCAAGGAGACGAACGCGTTCTTGACCGCGGCGCGGTTGTTTACGTTGGCGGAGTCGTTGGGTGGGGTGGAGAGTTTGAGCGAGGCGCCTGCGCGGATGACGCATTCTGGGATACCCGAGGATGAGCGGGCTGTGCTTGGGATTGGAGAGAATTTGATTCGGTTGTCGGTTGGGGTTGAAGAGACGGAGGATTTGGTGAGGGATGTCGAGCAGGCACTTGAGGTGGCTGTTGGACGTTCGTGATTCGTCGATGAGGAGAACCTAGTTGTCAATTGTGGAGGTCGTGTAGGAACGCCGTAGTGTATAATCCGACACGCTAGACATTGGAGCTACCCAGAAACTTGATTGTTCAATTACAAGATATTGCAGCGGGTCACCTCGCCCTCCCCGCGCAACCTTGAGATCCGGTCCATCGACGGAACGTCCACTGTGCTCTGAGAATATGATACGCGCTAATGAGGGCCTGGCTTTACTTTTACTTTTACTTTTACCCCGTCCAATCATCCATGCCACTGTCCATTTACATACCCCCCGACGCACTCGACCGTTTCTTGACGCGAGACATGGTATTCGCACTACTTTCTCTGCCCACGCGCACTTATACTCTGCAAGCTTGTCAGCATTCCCATTGTTCGTCGCAATCAGTCTGGCGTCGTTGTAACATATGCGCGTGCCGACATTCATACTCCGACATTTTCGGAGAATCATCTCGGCATTGATGCCGATGGGAGTGAAACAAACGTACGAAGAATGCTGCCATCAAGGCTCTTTGGTGGGTTCCGTCCTGCATGGCGCTTGGCCAGAATACCTTCAAGGTCTTTGTACCTGGTGCAAGCTCATCGACGACTGGGCACCTTTCCTGCCAATTCGTTGGAGGCAAAGGATAAACTAGAACCAGCGGAATCGCCGCTCCCGACAGATCAGGTCCAGTCAAACTCTTCAGAGCCCCGCCTCGCCATCGCGTTCACATGTACAGCCGATGGGTGTAACTGTCGTTCAGCACATACGTTCACTAAACGTGCGTATGAGCGTGGAATAGTTATCATTCAGTGCCCGAGTTGCAAGAACAGGTGCGGAAGAACTTGCCCGTCGCATTCTCGTGTACACTAAGTCATCCCTATGCATATAAACGCAGGCATTTGATTGCAGATAATCTTGGTTGGTTCAAGGATGATACCGAAGATGGCCGACTGAAGAATATAGAGGACATCCTTCGCGCTCGAGGCGAACGTGTTCAGAAAGGAACTCTAGACACGAATGGGGTTGTAGAGGTCTCTGACGGTTGATCAGAGTGAGTTGATCTGCTGAGCGACGTCGCGGGGTTGAAACGCTTCACAGCTTTGTTTCTTAGTACCCTTTAACCTACCCATAAATGTGCATTTATTACATTTATGTTATCGATTTATCGTTCTTCAGCCTCTGTAGCTATGCTCCTGGACACGCTGTCTTCTTTGGTTTCTACCGAAAAATTCAGGATCCAGTTCCTGGTCGGCTTTGAGACTGAGTTAAATCAGTCAACCCACTCGTCCCAGTGAACGACGCTCAGTGGTCCACCGCCCTTGCCACTACCACCGGAATTGTTAAAGCCAAGGTACTCGAAGAAATCGCAGATTCCATTCAAGCCGACGGTATCGAGCTCCAGATGTACCATTCAGAAGGCGCACCTCGACAAGTTCGTCCTTCGATTATTCGTCCTTTTTTTAGTCGAGCCATTTCTATTCCAGTATAAAGTCGTCACCGGCCCCTTGCCTCCACTCGACGCCACGGATGCGTTGGTCCATACCTGGGAGATCATCTACAACATTGCAAGCAAATACGCACTAAGAGCTAAATTCGTTTCTAGGCTGGTCTTCGATAGTTGTCCGTTCTCTGTGTTTCCGGTCCTTGTGCTGGTTGAGAACAGGCAAAAACGGCGCTCATATGCACGTCTTAGTACGTGTCGAGGCGCCCGTCGAAACATACACCGTTTTCGACCTCTCGAGAGTCTCGAGTCCGCAAGTACTGTCGAGGATTTCGTCGAGGGAATCAGCCGCCAGACACCATCGAGACTGCGGCCCACACGAAGCTGCTCATGAATGCGGAGCCGATTCCAGAACTTGGAGACTTGCCAAAGACGAGCCTAGACGTTATCGTTCAGGTGACTGGTGCGTGCGCTGTCCTATACCGTTGACATCCTCTCACCTCGCTTGCGTCGTCTCTCGCGCTTTTTATTCTTTTCTCTTGTCAGACCTCTCCCACGACGAAAAGTGACTCTGTTCCCCGTCGAGTAACTTGAATTTGAAAAAAAAAACGAAGCAAAGGAAAGAAGTCCCGGGTGAGTGCATATTGTAACATCTGGCTTGCTTTGACGAGGCGGATACCACCACGGGGAACGATGATGGGGGCGGTTATGACAATGGGGAACGTTGACGCGGCAGAGTCTAGCGTGCCCCTGATCCCATTCCCAGACACCATCGCTAACCTTTTTATAGCCACAGATTCCCCCTTGAGCGACAGACATCGGGGGTTATCATTACCGGTGCCCTTGGTATCGGTGAGTACGATCATGTGGGGTTGTGTCGCACATATTACTAATTCTATTCAGGCAGATCTCTGCTACTAGAAATCATGATATTTGTGTAATCTTGCAGGCTGTCCCACCATTTTTGTTCGGAGCGCTGACAATGGAGATTTGTTCACCTCTGACGGCGTCTCCAGACTTGCGCTGTATGAAATCGATCAAACCGAGTTACCGCCCTTCGTTTGGGCCCTCGTCGACTTAAACATGGATCTGATCTGTGTTCCAAATTGGATAAGGATGCTTGGTTGCTTTATTGTGCAAACGGCGTCCCCGCGACTGCAGGGCATGGAGTGGATGGCCAAGGAGGCAGACGGTGTGTCACGTATTGTATGAAGATGTGATCCCTCGAGGAGATTCTTGCAGCGCTAGTTGTGCTTGCATGCTGGGTTCGCCTAGATCATTGACAGACTTCATCCATAGCCGAATGCTGCAGTCAAGGCAACCAGCTCAAAACATATTTCGAGCACTACGTTCCATCCCCGCGCTGCTTATGCTTTCGCGTTGGACAGAGCGGCCTATGAACACGACCTCTCGAGGGTAATCGACGTTCTCTCCTTCCCGGATGTCATTAAGATGATGAACGACTTGGCTACACTCACCTACCAACCTTTCATCATCCAACCCGGGGAAAAACCTCGCTATTCTTTCACTATCGACTTTTGCTTCGTAACATATCTCCAATAAGCTGGTTGCTAGCCTCAGTATAGACAGTATGTCTCTCTTCCCAAGGGTGGAAGATATGTGAGCATCGTCCCAATTGCATCACGAGAACTACAAAACGCTGGCAAAAAATATGAATTTGCATCTTTCTTGCTAAGCTACTTATATTTGCTTATAATCCTAATATCTGGATTACAAACCTTGCCAAGGTAATATAAAGTCAGTATAAGTACTTGGCAAGAAGTATAAGCAGCTCGGCAGAACACCTACAGTTATAAGACCCTTATAAGGGTCTTATCGGGAAACTGTGGTTCTCGTGATGGCCTGAGACACAGTACTCCGCACCCGTGCTATCAAAGTGATAGTCTCCGGCGCGTCCCCAGACATGAGAAATGGCGATGTATTCGTCAGTAGTAGTTGGATTTTCATTGCGCTCAAGAAACAGCGATTTCAAGTTGGCGCGTTGACGGATACGAACTTATGATACTTGAGTCTTGCTATCAGTGGTGCCACAACTCCTGCACTCTCGTTCTTGTAATCTGCGTTCTATACGTCTTGACATGACCATTCAGCATCAACTGACTTCATTCAACAAATCTTCCGAGAAAGCTTCAAAACCACCTGGGGCTGTCACTGGCAGTGCGGGAGGTATAGTAACGTAATGTAAGAGGCCTCGCAGTGCTGCCACGCTGGCAAGGCTGTCAATGGATTGCACCGCCCTACTACACGAGGCGGACAAAGTTCTCGTTTCATACATGACGCTTTTCTCACTATAAACCGACGAAACGTTTAGCATGCCAGTGGGCCTCGAGACTCGCTGCCAACAGATTTTAATCCAAGTTGTCGCCCTCTCCCAAGCAATTTGCATTTCTGCACTTGAACATACAAATAGACGAAATCTCAATGTCTCCGATATGCTTCGCTGTCAACTGGAAGTAATCCGTACATCTGCTAGCACCATTCTTGGGGCCTTCACCAGAGCTTCACTCACGGATTATACCATCGACGACCGAATCAATGACTGGCTGCTCAGCGGGGAACCACGGTCATGTTTAGACAAATTGAAAGAGATGGACAACATACTGAAGCCCATTGGTCCGGTTGGACCTGCCCAGGTCCCTAGTGGACCTCTCAGAGCGGCCGAAGACAAGCTTACTGCAACCATGGTCTTCTTTGAGAAACACACAGGTTTTTTCCATTTCTTGCTCACTCCCGACGTTTGGTGCGTTCAAATCAGCAATCTTCTAAACGTGTGTTTGACTCTGTTGTTTTAGGAATCATGAGAGACTCATTCACGAACCATCAGAAACGCATCAGATTGACGGTCTTCTCATCATGGAAGAAACACGGCATGATCCTCTGGAAAGTCGGACGATTCGGAGTGGCATGTAAGTGTCATGATGCTGAAAGGATTATGTCTATCGTCTGAATGCAGCCTGAATAGTAGAGACACCCAGAATGAGCATGGCGAGAACGGATTTGTGTCAAACTTGGAGCATACAGTGACAACGAGACGTAAGAGGGAATCCCTTTACTTCGTGCTCGAGCCTACTGACGGTACCCCTTTGATAGGGCAAAAGCTGGATGAAGTCTCACGGTGGCTTGCTGCATTGGACTGCACGGAGAAGCACAATAATACACTCAAGCTGCGTCAAGAAGGCACCTGCATGTGGTTTCCCAAAACGGATGCATACGGAAAGTGGAGAACTGGCGGTACACGCAATCATTTTTTGTGGTTGCATGGCAAAGGTGTGGTGCCTGATAATATGCGAGTTGCCACAGCTGATACCGTGGATTGGTCAACGTGTCCATAGCTGGCTGCGGAAAGTCGGTATTAGTGTGAGTTCATCTGTTGTTCATGCCCATACTGGCGCCAACTCTCGCAGTGCATCCACGATCGAGCTACTCAAAAGTAGGCTACGACATGAAGAAGTGGTGGTATTCTTCTACTGCGATTTCCAAAATGAGCGGTCAACAAGTTCCACTGAGCTGATGCGCTCTGTGCTGTCCCAAATGTGCCATCACTTCAATGATCGCGGGGTTGACCCTGGTGACCTCCCGAACAGGATACTCGAGGAGAAAAGCAAGGGTACCCTATCGCTCAACGATCTCAATAAACTCTGTGAATTCGTATCACGCGCTGCAAGTTGCTTTCTTTGGGAGCCTATAATTGTGATCGATGCGCTTGATGAGTGTGCGGATATGGACACACTCCTACCTGCTCTCGTCAAACTCAATCAGGATGATGTTCGGTTGTTGGTCACAAGCCGACCACATGAAGGCGTGCTACATCATTTTGAAGGGCTTCAATCGCTCTCTTTCGAGAATGTCGCCAGGGAGTTGGCAGTGGACGTGGCCCTGCATGTTACGCGAGAAGTTGACTCGCACAGCCAGCTGAGAACTGCCAGTCTGGATATCAAGGATGAAATCCATGTGAAATTGAATGAGAAAGCGGAGGGAAGGTAAGAGATGTTGTTTTGTAGGGTTAGCCCATGACTCATTGGCACTGTTCACTAGATTCCGGTGGGTGCAGTGTCAACTGGACACTTTGAAACGATGCGGGAGTAGGGTTGGGATGAAGAGGGCGCTGGATAGTCTCCCAAACGAGCTAGAAACGACATACGAGAGAATACTAGGGGCAATCGACGAACGAAAGTCGGAAGGGAAGCTCGCGCGACATGCACTAGTTTGGCTCGTGGTGGCACTGGAGCCCTTGCGGCTGGCTCAGATTGTCGATGGGTTCTTGGTTGACCCTGAGCAACAACAGATTAATCGGGAGACACAGTGGCTACGGGCTGCGCTGTTGAATGCGTTGTCGAGCCTTGTCTCGTATGATGGAGAGACGGATATTCTCACGTTATCTCATTTCAGTGTTAAAGTATATTCCAAGACTTTACTGCATTTCCGGCATTAACAATTTCTTTTCCATAGGAATATCTGATCAGCTCTGTGGCACTGCCGACGTATCGTGTCGTCTCCCATGCGGCGCACGCGGATGTGGCACAAATGTGCTTTCGCTATATCTCCGTCCTCCTGAAACAGAAATCCACCCGCGGCAACGTTTCTTTATTAGAATCCTTCCCGATGTTGTCCTACGTGTTCTCTTCTGGTTTCAACCATATCGCTCATGTCGACCCGGAGTCAGTAGTCATCCTCAAGGCACTAAAGACTTTCGGATCAGATGTTCGCCATCATCCATCACACTGGGATTGCCTTTGCGAGTTGCGGGAGGAGGATCTTCTGCGGCCTTATCCTCCATGGCCGTCGTCGAGGCATGACTTCGTACTCTACGTCCTGATCGCCTATTTCTCCCCTGAGCTTCTCCGATTGTTCCTGGCTACCCAGCATCCTCTCAAACCAAGGGTCGGGACAAACCCGCTAGTGTATGCTGCTGACCTTCGGAGGACCGAACATGCAATGGTTCTGTTGGCTTGCGGTGCCGACGTGAACATGCATAGTTTGATGGTGGATGACTCTCATAAAGCTTTGCCACTCGATGTTGCAATCGATCGTGGTGACGATGTGCTCGTCGGTGAACTTTTGCAGAGGGGATGCAGGGTAACATATCAAGTTATATCAACGGCTGTTTGTATGCCGTGGTGTACCACCCGCGTCCTTGCGAGGCTTATGCGAACTGACAAGTTCGTGGAATGGGCGAATGAAATTGGCGACGAAAAGCTGTATCGTGGAGTTTTCAGTAGCGCGAGACCGAATGCGGGGGATAGCAGGCAAGTAGACGAAGACCATGTTGCGCTAGTACGGAGGCTGCGCGAGATTGGCCAGGACCTTTCTGCAGCTAATCCATTCGGAGCGGAGCTGATCGAGCGGGCTGTGCATGCAGCACATACATCAATGCTCGAATATTTGCTTCCATCAGGCCAACCACCGCCCTCTCGATTTCTTCTTGCTGCATCCGCCGGCAATACTTCTGAAACAGTGTCTGTGGTCCGCTTCTTACTCGGGAGGGGAGTCGACATAAATGCCGTCTCGGATGGAAGTGGGGATACCGCGCTTCACCTTGCAGCGATGTGTCCTTGGGAGCCACGGAGTTTGGAGCTGACGCGAATGCTCATCAACGCTGGGTGTAACCCTCACACGTGCAATATACGGGGCGAGACACCGTTTACCATTGCAGTGGAACGCGGATATCCCTCAGTAGTGGAACATCTACTCTCGCACAATGTCTCATTCCGCCCTGACATCCTACCAATCATGCTACAACAACGGTCGACTCCCGAGATGGTCAAACTCCTACTTCACAAAGGCGCCAGTGTGGATTCCACCACGTCTGATGGGGGCACCGTACTTCATATCGCCATTGCTAACTATGCCGAGTCGTCATGTTTAGACTTGGTAAAGAGTTTCATCGAAGCTGGTTGCGTTCTTACCACGTATAACTCTCAGGGCAAAACAGTCATAGAGGTTGCCATCGAACATGGGTACACATCGGTGGTGGAGCACCTACTCTTGTGCAATGTCTCATTTCCTCCCGACATCCTACCCAGCGTACTCCGAAATCGTTCAACTCCCCAGATGGTCGAACTTCTGATTCGCAATGGCGCTGATGTGCATGCCGTTACTTCCAATAGCGATACCGCGCTTCACCTCGTGGTCACTGAGTACCCCGCATCAACGTGTTTGGACTTGCTCAACAAGTTTATTGACGCTGGTTGCGATCCCACCACCTGTAATTCTCAGGGAAAAACAATATTGGAAGCTGCAATCGAACGTGAACACATCTCAGTGGTGAAACACCTACTCTCGCGCAATGTGCCATTTCCTCCCAATATCATACCAAACATATTACGGAATCAATCGACTCCTCAGATGGTCGAGTTCCTTATTCGCAGAGGTGCTCATGCGCGTGTTACCACGCTCAATGGGGACACGGCACTTCATCTCGCCATCACTAATTACGTCGAGCCAGCGTGTTTGGAGCTGGTCAAGATTCTCACAGAAGCTGGTTGCAATCTCAACACCTATGATTCTGAAGGGAAAACAGTGTTTGAAGTTGCCTTCAAACGCAACTACACCTCAGTAGTGGATCATCTACTTTCGTGCAGCGCCCCACTGGCATTTCCTCCCGGCATCCTACCACTGGCACTGTTGACGTGCATATCTCCCCGGATAGTCGAGCTCCTGGTTCACAAAGGCGCTGATGTGCATTCCACTGTGTCCAACGGCGATACTGTACTTCACCTTGCCATCGCTAACTATATCGAGCCAACATGTTTGGAGTTGGTGAAGAGTTTCACAGAAGCTGGCTGCAGTCTTACCACCCGTAATTCCGAAGGGAAAACAGTGTTCGAAGTTGCCCTCAAACGCAACTACGTTTCGGTGGTGGATCATCTACTCTCGTGTAACCTCCCTTTTCCCCCCAACATCCTATTAATCGTGATGCAGCATCGCTTATCTCACAAGAAAGTCAAACTCCTGGTTTGCAAAGGCGCTGATGTGAATTCTACCACATCCGACGGGAATACGGTACTTCATCTTGCCGTCGTCAACTATGTCGAATCAACATGTTTGGAGTTGGTAAAGAGTTTCGTGGAGGCTGGTTGCGATCTCACCACCCGTAATTCAGAAGGGAAAACAGTGTTCGAAGTTGCGTTTGAATGGGACTATACATCGGTGATGGAACATCTACTCTCGTACAGTGCCCCACTGGCGCTTCCTCCCAACATCCTGCCAATCACACTGCACACGTGTTTGTCTCCTCGGATAGTCGAGCTCCTGGTTCGCAAAGGCGCTGATGTGCATTCCACCACGCCCAACGGCGATACTGTCCTTCATCTTGCCATCGCTAACTACATTGAACAATCGTGTTTGGAGTTGGTCAAGAGTTTCACAGAAGCTGGCTGCAATCTCACCACCCTCGATTCTAAAGGGAAGACAGTGTTCGAAGTTGCGTTCGAATGCGACTACACTTCGGTGGTGGATCATCTACTCTCGTGCAACCTCCCATTTCCTCCAGACATCCTATTAATCGTGCTGCAGTATCGCTTATCTCACAAGAAAGTCAAGTTCCTGGTTCGCAGAGGCGCTGATGTGAATTCCACCACATCCAATGGCGATACTGTACTTCACCTTTCCATCGCTAACTACATCGAACCATCATGTTTGGAGTTGGTCAAGAGCTTCATAGAAGCCGGCTGCAATCTCACCACTCGTAATGCTGAAAGGAAAACAGTGTTTGAAGTTGCCTTCGAATGCAACTACACTTCGGTAATGAAACATCTGCTCTCGTGCAGTGTCCCACTGGCACTTCCTCCCAACATCCTCCCGATCACGCTGCATGCACACTCGAGTCTCCGGATAGTCGAACTCCTGGTTCACAAAGGCGCTGACGTGCATTCCACCACGCCCGATGGGGATACTGTCCTTCATCTCGCCATCGCCAACTACGTCGAATCGTCGTGTCTGGACTTGATCAAGTGTCTCGTCATTGCAGGCTGCAATCCCACGACGTGCAATTCTGCCACAGAAACATCCCTCGAAGCTGCCATGAAACGCGGATACGCCTCGGTCACGAAATATCTACTTTCGCTTGATATTCCACTCCCTCCGGCCTTCGACATGCTATCAATGGCGTTACAGGAAAGCTGCATTCCCCGGATAATATGGTTGCTGGTGTCACAGAGAACTAGTGACCTTGCCGTCATGCCCAAGTCCCATTGGGACACCCTCCTTCAACTTGCAGGTGCTTCGTACGTGGGAGAAGACCGTCAGCGTGTTATTTTATTTCTTCAGGCTGGACACAAGGCAACAAGGGGAAAGGTGAGACATCGATTGATGTTGAGGATTCGTCGTTATTTGGATAACTGGGGTTAACATGTAAGTGTCCGAAATCTTCCATTGCCGAGGGGACCTGGTGTTCATAGTGTTTAATCTACGTCATGATCAGTCTCTTTCCGTAATGACCACATAGTATATCGTGATTATGCTGTAGGGGAATGTCGAGCGGGTGGGCAGTATCGCGGACAGACATGATCATGAGCACACTGCTCCGAGTCGTGCAAAAGGCTGTTGGTGACCGAGTCTCGTGGCATTCACTGTCCGGCACGCTGGACAAGCCTGGACTCATCGGACTTGTTCAACAACTTTAACACCATGTGGCAAGTTGTAACGATTCTCTCCTTCCAGGATCTAACCGAGGGAATCAGCCACCACCTTTCGGAAGAGGAATCAGACACCATCAAGACCGCATGGGGGTACGAGCACTCCTCGACCTGACCTATTTACAAAAGTGTAGTGGTATATATCCAAGTGCTATACTCAATAAGCCACACCGTTCAACTCGGAACGCGATCGGGTTGCAAGAAAGAGACCAAGATCCACGCAACAAGAAAGACCGCCGACACCATGCATGATCAATCGACATGCTCTGTCCTCGCTTGTAAATCCCCAAGTTCTATGAATCCATCGTCATTCGCAACGTCTGCACTGGAGGAATCGTCGTCCGCCCCAAGTCGGACTTGGTCACGACCCGAAAGTGAATTACGACGCCGGTCCAAATCAGGGGAAACACGAGGTACAACGGTCATGGTCCTCAACGCCGGCCGCCCCCTTTCCGTAATCCCAAGTACGATTCTCAAATGTTTGTCGAGACCACGAGTATCGTGATAACCATCTCTGGCACTGATAGGATTATGACGGACGTCACAGTCTGACTCGGATAACACCTTGGCGAGGTCCCCAGCAGACGAGGCGAGAAGAACGTCCATCGTTCTTGTTGGATCGAATGACTGAGCTGAGGCTACCCGCAGCTTGCCGTTTTTACCTGCTCTATCGTGGTGATCCATTGGCATCATCGCAAAAGCCCCCGCAGCCAGCGTCAGAGCAGTAACAAGTGTAATCGCAGTAAGCGAAGGACCGTGCGTTTGTAGGTGAAACGTCCAGCCAAAGGTGTGTACATTCTGAGTGCCGTTGAAAAGGACTGTCGGACTTGCGCTGCGAGACATGAGGGCTAGGAACTATGAGCGGTATTGTTTTAGGTTAAGACAGGACAAATGACAATATGAACATACCGTGCCCAGGTATTCTATCATTCCACGAAGAAAGTTTTCCTGTTTCACAACCACGATAAACATGAGCGAATGCAAAAAAAAAAACAATCAAATAATCACGAAAGCGACATATCCATACGCACAGTTACAAGGTTATAATCCACTTGGATTGGCGTCAACGGACCTAACAAATTGTCCCCCATCATATTCGAAGCAACTGCTTGAGACCTCACGAATGCGGCCCAAATCGTCAATGCAGGAACCCATAGCATCATTGCTGTACTATTAGTACTCGTAGGATCTGGCAAGGGGCGTTGATCTAGAGGTGGCTGGATGACGTTGATGATACCGGCTTGGTCGCAGGTAGCTTGGATCGTGGTGACCAGGGGTGTGACTTCACAGATTTGGGGTGTGAACTGGGAATAACCCGAGTTGCTATCTGCCAGGGAATCCAATAGGATCACTAGGGAACGTGGCCGTGATTTAGTTTTCGCCCATAATGCGACGATGTGTTGTTGCACCACACGATACATGTACTCACGGAAAGACTGGTTTGAAGGACCGGTGAAGCCTTGACCGATACAGATGGAAGTCATCAACAGTCCGTTTCCGTTTTGCAGGGTTTCAGTGTTAAAGAGGTCGCCGGCGACGCTTACCCCAATGGTTGCTGTGTGCAGGGTGTTGGGCGAGATACGAGTCGACGAAGGTAGGAATACCTACAATATTCTATTTCAGGGGAACAATTCGTGCTCCAGGAGTACGTGTTAATGGCCCAGTAGAAGTAGCCTGCATTGATCGGAACCGTACCCGTGAGGTTTGGGGTGATGCCTGGATCATTTGATGTGGGCGTTCGACAGGTGATATTAGCAGTAAATCCCTGCTGGATTGCGTTATATGTCGTGGAAAGTCCCTGGTACAATGGATTGACGTTCCACAAATCCGATGAATAGGGTAACAGTGTGTTGATGGCGCATGTAGGAAATATGCCACCTAAAAGTTTGCGTTACTACTGGTCGCCATTGTCGCGACTGCATTCAACGACTGAAATCATGTCATCACCTACCTGTGGAGATATTGCTAACATACGACGTGGAGTAAACATTGACGAAACTAGTGGCATTATCGCTCAGGCTGCCTGCGTCAGAAAAATTTCTCGTTGCTGCCAGACCAGCATCCATGAGACTTCCCGCCAAATTACTTAATGAATACAAATCACTGCAGGGTTCCCAATCAATGTTTGATGTCACTTAGATAGCCACAGTGGATCCATATCCATGGGGTGGCCACTTACGAGAAGGGAACAGTCCACGGGGTCAAGTTAAAATGAGGAGAAAGTTGAGATTCCCCGACATAATTTTGTAAGAGATAGGATATAGAAGGGTTGAGAAAATCGGTCTCGTTGCCTTGAAAGTCATAGTATATAACTATGCTCTCGGGCGCCAGTAAACTTGACCACCTGCAGCAAAGGTGAATTTCAAGAATTCTGGACACGATCTGCAGGCATGACACTTACGCTGTTGTGAGGAAGCTCAATAGACTGACCCATACTAAAGAAAACAGTGTCCATGATAAATGACGTTTGTCAAAGTTCAGAGATATGGAGCGCTGAGCTAGCTTTGCCCATTCTACCATTGTATCCAGGTGAAGTGGTCTGTATGAAAGACAACAGACCAATGCATGTTGAACAGCTTTGCCGAGGAGACTGTATAGTGCGAGGGGGGGGATCGAAAATGTCAGTTTTGCATGATACCCCCCAAAGATAACTCACAATGAGCTAGTTAATGCCAGGATGGTTGAAACTAAAGTGACAATGACGTTGGTATCACTGGGATTGTTCTGGATCCAGGTAGCTGTACTGTCAGGGAGTTGGATCGTCTTATGCATCATTGAACCTGCGAAAGTCCAGGCGAAGATGAAGATGAATATCTGGGTGAGCATAATTGCAGAGATGACCCAATTGTGCCAGAAGGGTTTGAAGATGACTGTTTTCTGTTTTCCCGATAAGAGAGTCTGCCAGTCTTCATCCCGAAGTGCCATGGTGGTCCAAGTCTAACAAGGCCTTGCAAGGTTCTCACGGGCCTGTCGGCGGTACTTGAGCGCTGAGTACTAGCCATCCGGTTGTGCAAGTTGCAAGGCAATTACGAGTCCTTTCAAGTTCATGAGTTGCGAATCTCGGAGGCGTGCCTGTCACTAAATAGATTCCGAGATTACACAGCCGTGGGAGAGTGTGCAAACAAGAATGGGCTCGTTGCTCAATCATCATCCGTTACGACCTGTAAGGCTACGATATTCTGAGAACAGGTCATTTTGTTGGTGAGTGGTCCAGCCTAATTCCTCGATGAAGCTCATTGCTCACGCTGTGAATCGTATGCGTGTCAGTGAGCGCGAGTTGTATACTACCACTCTTGGCAGAACTGGGTAGTATGTCTCGACTGTCTACTGCATAGACCAGATATGATCATTGTACCGAATGGCTATGCATGTCTGTGTTCTCCAGCAACCCAGGAGATCCTAACAGGGCATGAAGTAGTATCTGACATGGTAAACTTGAATGCCAGCTATTGTCGATCCTTATCTTTTCTATCGCATTCGCTATGTTGGCATATCACCATTGCCGTCGTTAGCTTCCTGATTTCTGTGGTTCATATTCTGGATTGCTCCCTCTGACATATCTGATCGCATTGACTCGCCCGGCACCCCTTGACGTGACCTGGTGAGGATGAACTTCTGACTCAGACTTCAACTTCATTAACTGACTTCATTCAATGATGGCTATTACGGCCCGCGCTAGCATCAACGTTGGCTGACTCGGGGTCGCAAAGCTATTGTGCGATATGAATTTGAAGCTGCCCGAGTTGTTATTTGCTACCGAAGCCATCCAGCGATCGCGTGCATGATATGAATCTGTAGCCAAGACCACCAGCAAGACTGACCTAGGATGGCATTCCGGCGTAGAACGTGAGGTGTTTTGCATGATAGTAATGCACTAGGGAGCGAAAGAGGAATGGCTCCCTACTCCTTTTGTTCATTCCTGCCACAGGCCAGGCAGGGTCTAGCAAGTTCATCATGCTCAGACGTACATTTGTTTCTGTCACGTCTCCTTTTCAGCTGGCATTCTGTCCCAACTGCTTCCTCCGACGCCTCTTCTCATTTTGGATCGGCTGTGTCCTGCGGTTACAAGTGGACAAGATGTTTAATTGTACAGTCGACACTCTAATAACACATACCCATTATAACCCATAACCTCTCAAAACCCATAGCATTTTTGGTTTCCTAACTTGCTTTGTATGGCTGTGATACAATACCTCGTCCATAACACATACTCTTTCAAAACACATACCCCAGGAGGTATGCGTTATTAGAGTGTCGACTGTACATGAATTTATTTTTTATAGAAGTGTTGTGGCCTACTAGTAGCATGACGGTGGTGACGATAAGTTCAAGTCATGTTCCTGTTGATCTGATAGTGTGATGTTGAGCAGCCATGCCATACGGTCCCAGTTACTGAGTGCCAAGTAAGGGCTTGAATAATCCAATCATGATGATGAGGGAGTCACACTGGCATAGCTAACTATTAGCGACTTGCCGGCATTCCGGAATTACCGGGACTAATTTTTGATGGTGATCGGTCACTCAGAGGTACAGCCTTTAAGTAATATAAGTTTTTTTATTTTTATTTTTATTTTTGTGGCGCATCAAGGCAGGACTTCGTTCCAACGTAATTGACAAACAATGCATCGCCGAGCCCGCCAGCTATCGTGGAATGAAGCAAATTCCCGACAAGCAGGCCATCAAAAATTCCGACGGTGAATCGCTTCCAGTCCCGGGCCGATGCCGGATATTGCATTATCACGGGTGATGCTTTTGCTTCAAGTTACTAGAGCCAAACGTCCTGTATGGGGAAGCCGCGTACGCAACACGTAGAGTGTTCCAAGCATGTGAACAGCGTCTTTGGAAACACAGTGTCTGGCCCAGAAACACGTTGCGGGAGGTATCAAACAGGGTTTGTTTGGCACGTGATCCTCTTAGGCTGGCACACCGGACATCAGACCCTGTGGCAACAAGCTTGAAGTACGCAAGGACGAACCTTTTGAAACCAACCTGGCCGCAGATAGAGTCTTGAGCCGTACCGTACCGTGACGATGAGCGATCTGCCGTGTCAATCAAAGCACCGTTGCCTTGGTTGGCATACCTTGCACTGAAGAAGCAGTGGAAAAAGCAGTGATCGAAGACATGGCGGTCGGGTCATCTTACACGGTGGACATCGTTGCTGAACCCGTCCCTAGGTTCAATCAGGTTGGGACTAGCATCCATTCCGCATGTCATCATGACGGTTGGGGGGAATCGGGTAGAGTTTGCTGATAGTTTGCAAAGTGGCGGTTGGGTCATGCAGGATACAATTGGCAATCTTTTTCTTTCAAATCAAGGGTGATCAGCATGCCGGATGGAATCCAATAGATATTTCTAGTACGTAGCCACCGACGGCGTGGTTCTTCCTGAAATTTTGGGTAAACAAATAACCAATAGAAAGGGTGGTGCTTCTGACTCATGGTCGTAGCATGTACAGCCTGTAATGATATTAATCGGCAAGATCGTCACTCTGATGCGGCGCACCCCTTGGTTGCCAACGCCTTGGAATTTACCCTCCGATAAGTCTAAGTAACTCACAGGTTTGCTCCTGCCAGTGAACAATCTACGAAAGGACGGTCAGTACGCATGGCAAAACTTTGATACGCCGCCGCTTGCGCATAAGTTGAAGTTTTTGACTTAAACGATAGAGCACAACCAACTAGTGACGCGGGTCAACGGATATTATGATTCGAGTATGCCTTCAAGTTTCCAGTGCAGTGGTCGTACACAGCAGAATTTCATGATCCAGTAAGGCAACCTGTGCGGAAAGGTAAAGTCATTGAACTCGCCAGTTTGGCTACTATGTAGTAGCTTGAGTGTACGCGTCAATTAAGCTTGCAAAGCCGACGCATGATGATCGGTAATCCCTCTAAATGTAGAGGCTATGGCCCAGAATTTGTCAAGCGGCCCCACTATTAATAGTCTACTCACTTTGATAAGGTTTGTCAGATAGAAACTGGCGGTGCAACGAATACCCTTTCTGCGTGGCGTTTTGCCAAGCCATCAGAGCAACAGCCTGGCACGTGTTGCTAAGGCGCGAACCAACGGTTGACTCTACCGTACTACAGGGCAAACTGCATTGCACATTCCTTTTCAGACTAACGTTGTGTATTACCATAGATGCAGCCTGAGTGTCATCATACAGATTTGAGTCTGTTAATGCCGTGTGAGGATGATCGTAAACCACAGGATTGCTTCCGAGATAAGAAAATCGCATTGGCCCGGGTGACAGTCGGTACTCTGGCAAAACTACCATGCGGTCACGGTGATCTGGCGATAGTCTAGTATCGGTGTTTAAGTCACGTTCATCGCTTTGCAGGGCCGTTTGGTGGGCAGCGCGCCTGTCTTACTCCACTCAAGTTACCGTTGGCTTGAGCAGTGCCCCCGACTCGACCGGCATGGTCCTGCAGTGCTCGATCGGCGCCGCACACGGAGGACGAAAGAGCGGGCGAAGTCGGACTTACCGCATCCAGATCTAGTACGCGACTCCCGGAGAGTCCTATCGTATCTGACTTTCGCACTGCCAGACCAGAACTTGGCCCACATATAAAAGATGGCCAGTTTGGGCAGTTTGGACACCATCATCAAAAGAACTCGCATTTCCATTCCTCTAGACATCCGGTCTCACCATTTCTCTATCATTATTACCAATGGCACTCGTCGCTGTTCCTTCCCCAGTTAACGCCATCCACGACTCGGATTTCCAAGCCGCTTTCTCAAACGCACTTGTCCCAGAAACCCTCCTCGAGGTCTTCTCTCGGGTTGTCGATCAGCATCCTAACCACGAGCTGAGCTTCATCACCTCCTCCGCCCACGACTCCTCAATCCAAACAAAGTCGTTTGGCGAGTTCTATCACTATGCCGTCTCCCTCGCAAGGGCAATCCGTGCCTGGGGCAAGCCTGTTGGCTCAGTCATTGTCGTCTACCTCACCGAGCACGAGGACAACATGGCTGCTATCTGGGCGTGTCTGCTGGCCGGATACGTCCCTTGCTTGCAGCCCGCCTTGAGTGCTCAGCAGGCCCACAAGGAGGGTCACGTGAACCACGTCAACAATCTCTTCTCGTCACCTACCTGGCTGACAACAGAGAGCGGCGCTGACCAGATCCAATCGATCTCTGGCCTCGACATCCGCTTGTTCTCAGAACTCAAGACTTCCCCCGAGGCCTCGCACGCGGACTTTATTTTCCACCAACCCAAGGCTGACGACGAAGCCATCCTTTTCTTGACCTCTGGTTCGACTGGCTTCTCCAAGGCAGTTGTACACACACACCGCACTATCATCGCTGCGTGCCGCGCCAAGGGCCAAAACTATGGTCTCACTTCAGAGTCCAAAGTCATGAACTGTGAGTTTCGGGATCGTTTGTTGGTAAAGTGCCTGGGCTAACATTAAATCAGGGGTCGGATTTGACCACGTTGCTGGATCGCTCGAGATGCACATTACCCCACTCATCTACGGTGCTTCCCAGTTGCACGTTCATGCATCTGCCATCCTCTCGGACCCATTGCGATACCTTCGTTTGATCGAGGAAAAGGTTTGGCATCCTTGGTGTTCCGAGCTTTATATGTCTGACTGCTGTTTGATTTGAATTCAGTCGATCGAGCTCGCGTTCGCACCCAACTTCTTGCTCGCGAAGCTTACTCGCGACCTCCAGGGACGCACCGACCTGTTTGGTCAATTTGACCTTTCTTCCCTTCGACGGGTCAACAGCGGTGGTGAAGCCGTCGTTAGCAGCACCGCTGTTGCTTTCAGCACAACCCTCACGAACCTCGCCAAGAATGGCGATGCCTCATTCGTCATATCTGCCGGCTTTGGTATGACGGAGACCTGGTAAGTTTCTGGTGCACGTAACGGTGTTTGAAATTCAACTGAGATTGTCCCAGTGCTGGTTGCATTTACGATCCTGTTGACGTCTTGGCCAGGCTTCCCCCATACGAGTTCTTGCAGCTTGGAACGCCGAATGCCGGATGCGAGATGCGCATTGTAGATCCCGCAGATGGTGTCACACCTCGCCGTGACGGTGAGAGCGGAGAACTACAAGTCCGCGGACCAATGTTGTTTGTCCGGTACTACAACAACCCCGAGGCAACGTCTTCCAGCTTTGTCGAGGGTGGTTGGTACCGCACTGGGGATGTCGGTATCATAGAAAACGGCAAGATGAGACTGAGTGGCCGTATCAAGGACACTGTCATCGTTCACGGTGTCTCGTACGGTATTCCCGAACTCGAGACTCATCTCCAGAGTGTCGAGGGAGTCACTCACTCGTTCCTTGCTGCTGCGCCCTACCGTGCGCCTGGTCAGCAAACCGAAGGATTCGTCGTCTTTTACGCCCCCACATTCGACCTCAATGCCGAGGATGCACCTGCCAAACTCTTTACCACCCACCGCACACTTCGCGATGTCTCCGTGAAATTAATTACCCTCCCACCCCAGCTTATCGTTCCCATCCCTGCCGATCAAATGGAGAAGACCACTCTCGGGAAACTCTCCAAGGCTCGTCTGCTCAACCAATTCAAGCAGGGTGGGCTTACCAAGCACATCGCTCGCGCTGAGGAGTTGTTGAGCATTGCCCGCGGTGCTAGCTTCGTTGCCCCTTCCACAGAGACTGAGAAGAAATTGGCTCGGATCTACGCTGACATCTTCAACCTCAACGCGAGCGACATGTCCGCCAGCGACAACTTCTTCGAGCTCGGCGGGACCTCCATCGATGTCATCCGACTGAAGCGCGATGGAGAGTCTGCGTTCAACTTGGTCGAGATCCCCACGATCCAGATCCTCAAGCACCCCGTTCTTTCCAGCTTGAGCAAGTACGTTGACTCTTTGATCTCCAAGGACGCGACCACCGAGGAGTACGACCCCATCGTTCCCCTCAATCTCAGTGGTAACAAGACACCCATCTTCTTTGTCCACCCCGGCGTCGGAGAGGTTCTTATCTTCGTCAACCTTGCCAAGTACTTCCACAATGAGCGACCGTTCTACGCATTCCGTGCACGGGGCTTCGAACCCGGACACCCGTTCTTCACTTCGATGGATGAGATGGTATCTTCCTATGCCGCGGCCGTCAAGCGGACCCAGCCTCACGGACCTTATGCAATCGCCGGTTACTCGTATGGTGGTGTGGTTGCCTTTGAGGTTGCCAAGCGCCTCGAAGCCATGGGCGACGAAGTCAAGTTCACGGGTCTCATCAACATTCCCCCCCACATCGCAGATAGGATGCACGAAATCGACTGGACGGGTGGTATGCTCAACCTCGCGTACTTCCTCGGTCTGGTGACGAAACAAGATGCCAACGAGCTCGCACCCGCATTGCGACCCCTGACACGCAAGGAGCAACTTGATGTGGTTTGGAAATTGTCTCCCCCCGAACGTCTCGTGGAATTGCAGATGACGCCTGAGAAGCTCGACCACTGGGTGGACATCGCCGGGTCGTTGATCGAGTGTGGTAAGAGCTACGAACCGAGCAGCTCAGTCTGTAAGTTGATTCCCTTGTTCTTCCCCTGCGATGCGTTGCTGACATACTCTGTTCTCAGCGTCCGTCGATGTATTTTACGCCATCCCGCTGCGGGGTAGCAAAGAGGACTGGCTGAACAAGCAGCTCAAGCCATGGGGAGAGTTCAGCCGCGGCGAGCCTTCGTATACCGATGTCCCCGGGCAGCACTACACCTTGATGGACTTTGACCACGTCCCAGGGTTCCAAAAGATCTTCCGCAGCCGTCTCGAGGCTCGTGGCCTATAAAAAATCGTATCTTGACTGTCCCTGGAATCTGGATCGAGGTATTTAGTGGTGTATTATTTTTCAACTTATCTATTATTGCATTATATACGGGCAACGGTTACGAGCACGCTCTTTAATTTTGCACTCTTGACTGCTGATGCAGTTAGGATGCCTCACACAGATGAATTACCATGACCCGAGTGTTTTTCTCTTTTTTTATTTACTTCATTTTTGGTATTCATTATCATTAGACACGTCGGTGCTTCATCATACTAATGTGCATACAAAGTGTTGTGTTGTGCAATCCATGTTTGATTATGATTGAATCATCCTCGATTTGAATCATGAGATACTTTCAAGTTGACGGTGAGGGGAGTTATCTCATGCGTAATGCACCTTGCATCTGTCAAAGAGTCACTGCTACGATCTCGATCATGATCTTGTGCCATGGCTTGGGCTCAATAGCAGTGTTACTTGACTTCACTTTACACATCTCTCCAGTGGCACATATGTCCGACGTTCCGACACCGAGTCCCTTGCAAGTTGCCAGGCATCACACATCGCAACTTCCGGAGAGACAGATATAATGACTCACGACGCCCGACTGCGCGCGGCCGCAAGGTCATTTTTGGCTAGCGAGTTTGTCTTTGTCTTTGGGAGGCGAGGACTACACTCAGAGTACAAATTGTGAGCTGACATGACAGACAAATGCCCTTTATTATATCCAGGCCGACACCTTGCCCATTCATCTCTGTGGACTGTTATAGAGATAATGCTGGCCAAGCTCGATTTAATTCTTGCCAAAGATACCGGTGGAAATGACGAAGTGACGTTTACCAATGCGCTGACCGGATAGTTTTGGTTCTTGGTTTTTAGTTCATGTTCTGAACATTTTCAGGTAGCATAATGTTTTCCCTTGTCGACTTGCTCCTCGCGCACATGGGAGCAGAGAAGCGCTTTATCATATGCTCGCAAACTGAGGCAGGAATTTAAACACCAACCGCTAGAGCGTAGGCCTACTGGACGAAGTGTTCCGGTGGTTGTCGTTTTGCTGTTGGAGAAACCGAATTGGTTTAAATGTGTTCTATCTTGGATTGGATTCTGTACCATTTAATTAGAAAGGGAGGACGGCACCTGTAGTCACTGCTTCCAGTTGGTTTGTTGAGTGCGTTGGCGTATTGACGCGTGTTTTTAGGCTCCGATGTTTTACGCGTACAAATTGCTCATACAACAATAGTGACTCTGGCAAGCTAGCTCGAGGTAAAACATAACCTTAATAGAATCCGAGTCAGCGTCATGACATTCTACAATATACTCCCATTGTCTGACTCGTCGGTTCGTTGTCTCAAACGCTTCAAGTTTGATCACCAAAATTCTCAGTCACACCAGCCTGTCGGCGTCAACTCGGGTTCCATCTCATGTACGTGCTTTTGGCAGTACATGCGCCAGTCATCACAATTTGGCTGATCGTTCAAGGTAGTTGATGCGTTTTCATGCTGCTTGTACCTGCTACGCTCACTTTCAAATGCCTCTTTGAACGCCTTGTCATCGTCGGTTTGGCTAACTAAATTTGTCCACTACCTACACATGTTGAACAAAACGTGCGTTGAAAGAGGAAAGCCGCTAGAGGGTGGAAGATTTGTCTTGCGCGGTCGATGGTCATGATAATGTTTCGTTGGATGAAAGGGTCGATGATACTTCCGATCCTCGACTCGTGGCCACTAACCGCACGCACCACATTCTGGCACGCTTCTCTCCGAATCAACACCAATCATTGTGCTCTGTGCTATGACATGCGTTCCCACTGGCATGACATTATTTATCGAGGCGATGCTGACTCTGGATAGATTCGGTCACAAGTTCATTCGGGCCAGCCGCCACAACCAATGAACGTTATTCGCTATCCAGGCACGGCTGACTTTTGATAGATTTGGCCGGAAATGCATTCGGACCAGCCTCCATAGTAATCGCCTTGCCAGCCACTGTCAGCCTCCGAATGGTATAAGACCCCGTACATGGGCACCAATGGTCAGTATTTCTGTCGTTTATTTGCTTGTTTGCTTTATCTTCTTGCGCACATCGACGATAATGACTGAAATCAACAGAGTCACAATGACTGTCAAGGAACCCATTCCACCCTTGGTACGTCGTTCCATTACTGCCTTAGATTGTTGTCTGCGTGATTGACTTGGAATCTTAGATGAGGAAGGAAAGATCAACCCTAAAGCCGTTTGTTGTCTGTAGTCTCAACACCAAGCGGTATGCTGGTTCGACGGAAAGGAACGCGTGGCTGAAGGTATCGACGATCTCCTCGCCAAAGTCGACCAGTGGACGACCACCGATCCCTCGTGGGCTTCCTGTGACGGAGAGAACGACCTTAAAGCAACCGTTCGTCGTGTGTAGCCTACACACGAAACGGTACGGTGGGTACGGTGTTTCGACGGCAAAGAAGGCGGGGGTAGAGAAGCTTGCGCCGAGGTCGAACGAGGGTAAATCGTCGATCCTTCATGTGCCTGCGACGGGCCAGGTGCACCGACCTGGGCATTCAATAACTGTGGTCTCAAAGGCTGAACTGTGCAGTTCATTGTCAAGGCCGACGTCGGTCCAAGAGCCGGTCAAAACGACGAGAATGAAGAAGTCAGTCCTTCTGCTCCCGGCAAGATCCAGCGACCGATCTCCCTTCGGGTCCGCATCTTCCTCGAATGCTGCACAGAGCTCGAATGAAGGCAAGGGCGTGTGTGAGCGTCTGGAACCAGTGACATCGACCCATGGGACAAATGAACCTGCGGCACGACCTAGCTGCATTCCACGTGGTGGTATTCAGGTTTCTCGATGTTCTGTCGTCCCCACAGTGACTTTGAAGGGGAAGAAAGATCCCGTGGTCGGGGCTCAGCCCACTACTTGTCGTCGTAATCAACGGGAGGATCACTGGAACCCGTTCGTTGATATTATCACGGCCGAGACCGCGGCGCATATCAAGGTTGGAGGATGGTCGCCTCCGCCATCTCCAGACCTGTCTTCGTTCCCTTCACAAAGCTGGACGATTGTCGTCAGTGGAAATTCCAAACCGATGAAGACACCGGTGACCATATGCAGTGATGGATTTTCCTCTGGCACAGATGATGCAGTGGAATCAGGTATCGTAGGAATGCCCATCAATTCTTGTGGACTTTCCGACCGTATTTCTCCTTCCCCTCCGCTGTCACCCCCAACAATGGTCACGGACGTTATCACGGCGAAGACCACCGCGTACAGCAAGGTTGTGGGAAGTTCGACACCGAATAGCAATCGGAGGCTGGTACAATCCGACCTAGTTGCTTATCCGTCCACTACATGGTTGCCTCCACCATCTCCAGACCTATCTTCTTTCCCGGCACAGACTTGGACAATCGTCGTCGATCCAGATGTCAAGCGGATGACACCGGGGACAATTCGCAATGAGACCCCCTCTCGCATTGGTGACGAACCGAAATCAGCTGTCGCAAGGATGGCCATCGATTCTTGTGGACCTTTCGACTCCGTTTCTCCTTGCCTCGTCCCGATGGTCGTCACAACCCCACCAAGCCCAGAAACGCCCGTAGCTGAACCGGACAATACGGTCAAGGTTGGCAACACGACAAGAGAGGTTTCACCCACAGTCTGTGCTCCGACGATCATCTCTCGCTCGAGCAACGGCACCACATCTATGTCCTCGCTCGCGAAGATGATGGACCGTGCACAGTTGGAGTCACCCGCTGCGAACATCGGAAATAACAGCAGAACGATGCTCCGTCGCGCCATGAAGTTAGCCCGGGCGTTCATTTCGCCTTTACGACGCATGCCACAGTCCGACACCCAGATCGACACCCCCGAGATAATGGGCACTAGCGTGTCACGGATTCGAGGGCTGTCCATTCCTCCGCTCAACAAGGAGGTGAAGGCGTCGAATCCGATGTCACAAATGGAGTTTGAGACACTCATAGCACGGAGGAAGTTGGCGGGAGGTGGGGCAATCGATCCTTTCCTGGATCGCATGGTCGCGAGGTGCGGTAGTGGGTCCAGACCCAGTCATGTTCGACGGGTCAAGACGTAGGGAGTGGAGGAAGTTGGTAGCGTGCTGAGGTTTGGGCTACACGTTCTTTCTTTCTTTCGTGGCTTCCGTTTGTTGCCCAGATCACCCCCGACCATCAAGTCCTGAACTCGACCAGACTCGAAGGCGACCCTCCCGCGCCCTTCGACCTCATTCCCAGGCGTGGAACTTCTTCGGAACGAGTCCAGTCAACTATCGATTCCGACATCACCGAATTCTAACCACGGGCCCTCTGCAATCTTTCATCGAGCAAGCTCTAATGACATTCACGATTCCGAATCATTGCAAAGTCTCAGTACTTAAGCCACTTTTACTTGGATGGTGCCCTTTTCGCCAACGTTCTCTCAGTTTCGCTTCCTGCGGACCTTGGACGCCTGACGGTATGATTCACCAATCCATTGATGCTATGGCTCACATCCTTACCTGTCGAAGGCGTGTCCAGCTTCGAGGACCGTGCCTACGCTCCGATCGACAAGTCTCGTGATGCTAATTCCGGACCCAGTCAATTTCCCGCCGCGTTCATATTCGCTTCCGTTCGACTTGAACTACACGATCCCTCAAAACTGCTTCTATGTTCCCCGACGACATCCCTCGACCGCATCACATTTCCGAGTGCCACATTCTCTCCAACAATCCCAATGCCTAACCGTTTCTTCGGCCTTTCGCGACGTCAATACCATCGCATACATGTATACCTCTCAGATTCTCTCCGAAAAGTCAAGCATCGATTCTCTTTCCGCTCCGACAACCTCGTCTCACCTTCAGACACTGCACCACCTTCTGGATTGAGCAGAACCCACCAGCAGCATGAACATCCGCTATGCCGCCACTTCCCCCATTGAGGTGCCTCCCCTCTTCTCCTCATCCGGCAACCTGCACAGGCTTTCTCTCCAGCACGCCCACTTTAGGGCGCAGAGAGAGGTCGCAGGCAGTGGTGGCGACCACTCAGGCCGGTTTGATCGATCTGGTGTCTGTTCGTCTTTTGCGGCCGTTTGCGACATTGTACTCTCACGACGAGGTTTGGCGCTGGACGATGTGACAACGATGACGGAGACTCGGGATGTGTTCATGCACAGTCCAGCTGGCGATTGTCGAGATACTTTCTACGACGCCGATGGTGTTTGATTGTTGGAGACTCGGGACAAGGTAGGTGAGGTCGATGGCGAGGGAGCAGGACATGTATGTTCGAGTCGGACAAGAGCGATATTCTCCATCATGTGGCATGGTCAAATTGGACAAGCGACATCAGGGCACGATCCGTACGTTGAAGCTCACCAGACAAGGTTCAACAATGAAAATTTGCGGCACGGAAGACAATCGCAGCGATGTTGGCAGGGCAATGTCACAGTTCGATGGCCGGACTCGCAGTTGGGCAAACGCCAACTGTGCATCATATGCTGTGGTTAGGACTCGGAATCGGTGGACAGGCCTACGGCTCAAGTTATGGTTACGATTTGATACCACTCTGGTCGAGTTGGGCACGCGGCCGGTCAACTTGGCCGCGTCGGAATGAACTGGAACTCGGAAGGTCATCTGGTCATTCTCCTTTTCTTTCGCGACCAGTTTGACTCACTTTTTCTTTCTTTCTTCCTTTTTTATGGTTCCGATCTTTGTACTAGTCGCATTTCTTGTTTCATGGTGCTTGCAAAGGGCCATTCGCCCGCACCTCTTTCTTTTCTTTTTCATTTCCGGTGCTTGCAAAGGGCCCATTCGCTCGCACATCGTCTTTCCTCTTGGATGTAGCATCATAGTGGTATAGTGTTCGTGTATCCAGTATTTAAGATTTGGCCATATTTTTCAAAGAGCCCAGCGATAGCTTGTGAAGCGCTAAGTGTTGGTCGGACTGAGCCAACTGAATAAATCGATCATAAGGTGGTACCAATTTGAACATTTTGAGTTGTGTTTATTCGTGTTGTGTCTGAATCGGTGCTATGGTGATCATGTGGCTCAGCCAGTCGACTTTGATCACCTGCATCAGCAAACCGGGACAGATCTTGTAGCACCTAGCTAGACCTAGCTAGTGTTATTAGATATAGCTAGATCAAATAGATCTGCTATTCCTTGCGAGGAACCAGCACTGCTTGCATGCTGCCCCAATTTCTAGCACCAGTGTGAACTCTGTGCTATGTAGATTTGACTAAGCACAAGTCCCTAGCAAGGCCTTGCTGGCAGCTACAAGGCCTTGCAAGGTCTTGTAGGGTACACATTCCATTTGCATGAATCCCCTGCCTTGCTAGGCCTTGCAAAGCCTAGCAAGTTTTTCATTTTCTTGCTAGTGTCTTACTTTCTTGTTCAACAATCACACCATAGTATGATATCAATCAAAATGTACACCACTTGTTATTCATCATTACAGCAGTTTTCATTATTCTGTGGAAAGTTGTTTTCAATTTTGATGTTTGCTTAGTAGCCAAGAAAGGACCCCAAGAGTACCTGTGAGGGATAGCCTGGGTGTGCTGTCAACTTTCAATGTCCCTACCATGCCATGCACTTTGCCCAACAAACTAAAGGCGAAAATTCCTGTCCTTTTTCACAACAGATATACAGCTAAGCACATTTGTGCTCTTCTCAATGTCAAGAAGTTGCTTGTTTACCAGGTCCTTGGTCACTATGCAAAATCCTGTGTTGTGTACAATCCTTACACCTACTTTTGTGCAACTAGACGTCAGCACTGCCTCACAACAGCAGATGAAAATTTCATCTTAGCTGTAGTTCAACATCGTCATACCATCTACCTCAATGAACTTCAGTAATGTTAGGGTCGATTGGCAGGGCTGCGGCTTATTCTCCTTGCTGTGACATGGCTCAGAAAAATTTCATGGTGGAGGAGGGCTTTGGGGCGGAGATAGGAAAGTGTGGCAAAATGAGTTGTTTCAAGGTGAATGTTGCGAGGGTTCTGATGGTACTTTTTGTGCTGACAATATGTGCAGGGTAGAGCTGGTACAGGTGCAGGAGCAGGAGAGATGGCACATAACGAGAAGGAAGGGGAAGGAGAAAGAATTCATTGATGGTACTCAATAGGTGTCCACTCACGGACAGGGAGGAGCTCTGGGAAGTATTCCCATTCAGGAGTGAAGGTGTGGACAGGCTCTGGTGCTGGTGAAATGCAGATAATGCAGGTGGTAGTGTAAAGGTTGAGTGTGGCCTGTTGTTGTTGGAAAGTGATGTGGTCTGTGCAAGCACAAGAGCACATATAATGATGAAGGTGAGGGGGAACAAACAGGGTCAGCCTAATGGTAGTCCTATTCAAGTGAAACAGGGTTGAACGATGAAAGAAACAAACAAGGAGGACAATACCTAATCTAGGCATTGTGCGACCTCAGCGACGGTATGAACAGTATGGTTGTGAGTGTCTAGCCAGATGTGGACTAGGACATGGTAATCAGCAACTAGGAAATTGATGCTTCCCAGGTAGAGCATAAATGTTTTATGATGATAGCATGTGATAATGAGCATGAAGCCGGCAAATGCAGAGTTAAGATTGAAGAGATATGAAGAGTGATAGACAAGAGAACTGGCCCCTAAGGTAGGAGAGGATTCAAGTGAATAGAACTAAGGAAAGGTAGATAACAGAGAAGAGTGGGTTTATATAGTGAATAGTGATGGGTTTAGGGTAGGTCGTCTGAGTCCTAAATAGTTAAGGGCTGGTGCGAGAAAAGAAACATGAGGTGAATGCAAGGTGAACATGAGGATGGCGAGAAGTCCATGTGGGAAGAAAGAAGTGTCCTCATGGGAAAGGAAACGGAGATGAAAGACATGAGGCACGGCGTCATGACAACATCATGGGGCTAGGCCTCAGGTCACGTGTGCTGGTCACATGACTTCGAAAGTAAAACAGCAAAAGGAAAGGATGAGCAGTACTCAAGTATCCCAGGCCCCACAGTGTGGAGGGTAAAACAAATGAATAAGACTGGCTAACCCAGTCGCATCACTACCACTATATATACTACTACAGAAGAGTGCACGGACCAAGCAGTGTACTCTAGGGTAGGTCTAAGAAGTAAGGAATGTGGTAGCCGTGAGGCATGATGTCATAGTGACATCATGGATCTAGGCATTGTCTAGGTTGACCTGTAGGCACGTGATCATGGGAACTAGCACGTGCCCCTAAGGTACAATAGATAAGATAAAGTGTGGCCAAGTCACGTGATCGTGGGAAGGAGTCACATGACCTCGAAAGTAGAAATCGTAAGTCCGGGATAAGGAGAATCCAAGGAACGTAACGGTAAGCGGTAGTGTCATAGCCCGAACTACAACAAATCCTTTGCCTTACATCCCTGTGCTTTCAACAGTAGGCATGATCCCACAATTTGTGGGTATGTGTGCATGTGTTTCCATGCTAATCCACCATATGCAGCTCTTTAGTACTCACTGAGGTACTGAATACCTACCCAGCACACTTCCCACTGTCAAAGGAACTCTATACTGGAGTGATACTTGTTATAGTTCAGGACCTATACGCTACATTTTCATCTTCCTTTAACTTTTGGACTTAACGATTTCTTTCTCTTTTTGAAGTCACGTGACCAGCGCACATGACCGTGAGACCCCTCACGTGACCTGAGGTCTAGCCCATGATGTCATCATGACATCACACCTCATGTCTTTCATCTCTGTTCGTTTCCCATGAGGATGCTTCTCTCTTCCCACACGGACTTCTCGCCGTCCTCATGGTATCCTCACTTCCTTTCTTTCTCACCCCGGCCCTCAATAGATTAGGACTCAGACGACCTACCCTAAACTCCCTTTACTTACATATAAATACCCTCTCTCTTCGTCGTCTACCCCTCAGTCCTATTCACTTGAATACCCTCCTCTCTTGGGGCCTGTTCATTTGACTACCACTCTTCTTTTACTCTTCCCTACTCTGCATTTGCCGACGTCGTGCCCGTTACCGCACGCTATTCGTTTTCCATCGTGAATGTTATATCTTGGCACTGTCCATTTCCTCATCGCTGAATACCACGTCTTGGTACACGTTTGGCTCGACACTCGCCGACGTCTAGTCCACACTGTTGCTGAAGTAGCCCAGCGCCTAGATTAGGTGCTGTCCTACATTGTTTAAGTTCTCTCCCGTTTCAATACTCTTGACCATAACATTAGTTCTGTCTCCATCAAGGCAAGTAATTCAACTTATCTTGCTTCATCTACAAAGTAACCACCGCCATACCCATTGTCTTGCTAGGTTGTCAGACACTGCTCCTGCCTCCATGACATTTGTGTTACCATTTGACGTTACTCCTAATGGGAATCTGACTGTGATTACTGGCATGATTGATGCAAGCAACATGACCCCAGATGCCATGCTTCCTGTGACCTCCCACATGACCTTTGCCCAGACCTTCAACTATACTGCCACCCCATACAGTATCAGTGCCTTGACCATGTATCTTTTGTAGAGTGGCATGATGCACTTGCTAACAAACATCATTTTTTTTCTCAAATTTTTGTTGTTTGGGTACAGTACCCTATGTAGGATCCGGACATAACAGGAACTAGGTACAGTGGAGGCACAACATCATTTTCTTGTGATATTGCTTGTGAGAAGAGATACTCCTTCGAGTTCGAGTCCGATGGCATGCACACAGCAAACATCGTAACTTCGAGTCACAGACCTCAGAAACTGGCACTAGCCATCATCCCGCAACCATTATGATCATGCTCAAAGCTGCCTGTTCCGAACTCTTGCCTGCACCTTGCTGCCTTGCATCATTACTCAACTGAGACCCACACTGGGTTTTCCCACTCTAACAGGATCTCCTCGCATTCCTCATCCATTGCATCCGAGTGAGCAACATCAACCACTCGCAGATCAAGTAGCATCTGAGAGCCAAATGGTAGTCGTGGACATGTTTCAGCGCAGCGCTGTCGGTGGCAGGTGAAGTGCGCAAATGTTTGGGCGGAGATTGAACTGTGCCGAAGCGGCCGAGCGGTAAACCGTTTTCAATCTCGGTCGTACAA